>CATIWR010287450.1:0-17562 GCA_949677035.1 Omphalea diandra
TGTGAGCCTTGGGAAAACACTTGTAAGGTTTAGTGTGAGCCTAAACACTAAGTTGAGTGTGAGTTTGTAAAACACTAGAGATTGGGTAAAATACCCAATTAGTGAATTGGGGAGAAGATGTGGTGTTGGTTAATACCTTAACCACTAAAAAACTCTTGTATTCATTCTTTTTCTACCCTTTCTCTAATCTTTCATTCTTGTGTGATTCCTCTAAAATTAAAACTTCAAATTTGCCACCAATTCAACCCCCTCTTCTTAGTGTACTAGGGCTAACAAACTAGAACATGATTGTAAACACCATTAAGGATGTAAGTGGCGAGGAAATATAGAACTCTATGGTGAAAACTAAGCCTACCATCGTAGATGAAGCCACACTTTGAACAAAATTTTTTAAAATTGAATTAGGACATGATCAGATGAAATAGAGTTTTAAGGGATTTGTCAAGGCTATTGTTGGTACAGATAATGGAAAAAAGACAGATCTTGTGAAGAATGTTTATCTTGAGGCTCTAACTGATGAAGTCAAGGGTGAAATCGCAGAAAAGGCTCTAGCTAGACAACTAGATGAAGAGGACTTTCTTGTTACTATTGATGTTCTTGTTTCCAATCACTTTGAGGATGATGATGTATTTCCTTTTAAGTTTAAGGTAATGAATGATAAGTTTGCTTACTTATGTGGTATATTCATTAATGGTAGTTTGGATAGCATACATCATTTCATGAGCATATTTAAAATTAATTTTATGTATACCATTGCATTTAATCTTAACACACTAAAAAATCTAAAATCTTGCTTATCGCCAACGACATCATACTAAAGAAGCAAAGGAAGTTTGAACAACTACTCAGGAAATGTCAGTTGGTTTGTACTTGGACATAAAAAGACATACTAGGGGTTGATAGGCAAATTACTAAAAAAATTTCAACTTATCCATACATGAAACCAATAAAGCAGAAGCTTCAAAGGATGAGACCTGAGTAGGCCCAGCTAGTCTAACAAAGCAGTTAAATGCCAAGTTCTTGGAGGTGGAGGCCTACCTTGAATGATTAGCCAACATAGCGCCAGTGTTTAAGAAAGATGGGAAAGTGAGGATGTTCATTGATTATCGGGATCTGAACAAGGCATACCTAAAGTACGATTTTCCTTTACCACACATAGACGTGCTAGTTGATAGTGTCGCGACTTGTGTCATGTGTTCCTTTATGGATGGGTTCTATATGTATAATCAGATTCCAATGGCTATTATAGATAAGGTGAAGATAGCTTTTATCATAAAGTGAGGGACATATTGCTACAAGGTGATGTCTTTTGGGCTAAAGAACATAGGAGTGACATACCAATGAATGGCAACTATCCTACTACATGACTTGATCCATAGAGAAGGAGATTTTAGGTTTCCTAGGTTGCTTGCAATACATTAGCCAATTTATAACAAGACTAACTCTCATTTGTGAGCTAATCTTCAAGCTATTAAGGAAAGATCAATTGGTGAAGCAGAATAAAGTGTCAAAAGGCTTTCAAAGGAATAAAAGAGTATCTGACAACCTCACAAGTATTAAAGTCGCTAAAGCTTGAAAAGCTATAACTCTATATCTGACAGTGGAAGATAGTTTTATCGGAGCAATGCTAGCTCAAGAGGATGGGTCAAGAAATAGATATGTAGTGTACTATCTTAGCAAGAAGTTGTTTTCTTATGAGGAGAAGTACAATCATGTGGAGAAGACATGTTTGGCACTAGTTTGGACATTGAAGAAACTAAGGCATTATTTTCAGTCATATTTCGTAAAATTGGTTTCAAAACTTAACCCGATTAAGTATTTACATGAAGCCCATTCCCTAACTGGGAGATTGGTAAAGTGGTTGATTTTGTTGACTGAATTTGATATTAAATAAATAACTAAGAAAGTGATCAAGGGTCAGGCAGTTTCAGAATACTTGGCACAAAAACCTATCGAAGAAGGAGAACCCAAACTTCCCCAGTTCCCAAACAAAAGGTTAGGAGCAATAGAGCCCTAAGGATGGAAGGTGTACTTTAATGGAGTTGTAAATAAGAAGAGGGCAAGTATAGGAGTGGTTATGACCTCGCTAGAAGGAGAGTTCTTCCTTATAGCCAAGAAGCTTGATTACAAGGTGACTAATAATATGGTTGAATATGAAGCATGTGCACTAGGACTCGAACTCCTAAGCAAATAAGAGTTAAGACAACAGAGGTGTTCGAGGACTCATTACTGGTCATTTCGTTCATAACAAAAGAGTAAAAACTAAAATAAGAACACTTAGACCCACACTTAGAGGGTAGATCTTTATGTCCCCAATATGAAAAGTATGAGTAGTGGAATCATATAAAGTGCAAGTAGCGTACACAAAAAAATGTGTGTCCAGACAGACAAAAGAAAGGTAATGAAGTGCAAAAAAAAACTCGTTCATGGTCAGTTGAGTTACATCTAGGATAGGAGAGACCTCAAGAAGGTTCTCTACATGGTTTGGGGATTGGAAGTAGAAAATGAGAAGTGCAAGTTTGAAGTGGGTTTTTAAAGCAGAGAATTAAGCCCACAAGGCTATACAACCCCTAACTAAGGCTGTACAACCCAAGATCAAAGACTATACAACCTTCCTGGCTAGGTTTGTATAGCCTTCCAGCTAGCTTATACAAACCTTAGCATTACAATCTTCACTTCCTAAGACATGTCAAGCATCCTCTTCTTTGTGTAATTGAAACTTGTTCCACGAAGCACATCTACAAAAAAGGCAGTAACATATGTTCAAAAATACACAACTAGGGGTAAAGAATCATGTTTTTAATAATGATAAGTCAAAATATCAAAGTTTGATCAGAAGGGGAGACGGTGTTACCTCAATCATTAACAAGCATCCAAAAAATAAGGCTTTCAAATCACCTAATAAACTGTACAAATGTGCAAATTGATAACTAAATGTTTTGTCCTAAAAGGGAAAAAATGTCCTAAATAGCTAAGCAAGGAAAAAAGGGGGTTTTCTATGGCTCAGTTGTCGCTGCTCTTTGAAGGGGTTACCTTATAATCCTCAGCCTCGCCATTCATCACCACAAACCCATACTCCATAGCTACCTAAGTCAAGGCCTCAATCTCTGCCTCTGCCACTATAAAATGTTAATCCCTCTTTCCAATCTCGCTATTCTTCTACTGGATCATCTCTTGTAAGAAACACGAGGGTTAAGATAAGTAAGACACAAAACTCATAGCGTACAAATCATAAATAAGCACACAAGCATTATCTTGCCTTTTCTTACTAACCTATAGAGAACGAGTACGCTATGTCGCGACCCTCTTTAAGGTAGCGATTAGATCGACCATAGCATCAGCCTAGACATGAGAAATCTATAAGTAAAGGAAAAAAAAGCATTCTTAAAAACATAATTTATAGTGAAATCAAGATAAATGAGCTCAAAGAGTACTTACATCGGTGGTCTCAGCCAGCTCAAATGTACAGATAAATCGGGTGATCTGAAGCGACATCATGGATTCAATCAGTGAAGTCATTCAAGACTTTACTAGAATGTCTAGCATATAAGTCAAGTTAGCCACCACCACAGACTCCACACCACTTGAAAAAGATCCACGAGCCCATTAGTAACCATGGGTAGCAGCAGCACTAGATCTAGAAGTAGGAATGGTAGGTCTCTATGCCACCTAAGAAGTAGTACCTCAATCCGTATGCTACAGAACAACCCCCTCATCAAGTGCATAATGGGAGAATGCCCTACTGGCCAGCTTTGATAAAGGAAGGCTCCCCATGAGTGCCCCTACCATCCAGGATCTAGAGGGAGTACTAGCAGAAGATAATTGTTCCCTAAACACATAGCACAGTGTTGTAGCAAGCTCTACATCCTCGAGATCCCTCACCCAGAATAAGCTTATTGGTAGACATTTAATAAAGATTCTAAATGGGCATTATGGACATTTAATGAGCATTAGACAACTCACAACAGGTGTTGGACAATTGGTATGACACAAATTATGCATTCTAGACATCGCCAAAGGCATTGGACAATTCAATGGGCATTGAATTTTCGCTAACAAGCATTAGGGTGTTGGACAATTGGTTAGGCATAACTGTGCACATTGGGCCTCATAATAGGCATTGTGCTTTCACAATGGGAATTAATCTTGCCCTCATAACAGGGGTTACATTTTCTCAACAGGCATCGAAAAAGTGTCTGAGCTTGAGCTAAAGCTTCTAGAACTCAAAACAGGCATTGTCCATTCTCAATAGGCATTGAATTAGTTTCTAATGGGCATTGGAAATTGCAATGGGCATGGAAAGCAATTGTGCAAATTTTGAAAAATAGAGCACAAAGTTCAAACTTTTTCGAAATGAATAATAGGCATTGTTCATGCTTCAACAGACATTGTAGTCAAAGCCAATGGGCGTTAAATGATGATCAATAGGAGTTGGAAGTAACCATTACAATTTCAATGGGGGTTAATGAAGAACAATGATTATTGTCACCTCTAATGGATAGTTTTGTAGAAAATCTGTCAAACTTAACATCAACTGTTCCAATGGCTAATTTGGAGTTTGACTATATAGGAAGCATTTTTAAAGACTAGAAACAGGTTAGAAAGTTTAGAGAACATTTGTAAACAACTAGAAGACATCTTTGTAACTCTTTATGCAAACATTTTTATGTGTTGCTTGTATTTTTAGGTAGAGTGAGATTACTTTGTAACTCTTTTTTAGAGTAGGTTTTCTTAAGTACTAATAGTGTATTTGTTGTCTGATTTGAGAGGCATTGGCACTATTTGGATCTATCCTTGTAATAGTTATAAAGGTTGGTATTGTGCCTAGAAAAATACCAATGGAAAGGTTATCCTTGAACCTATAAAAAGGAAGGTTGTCCTTGAGCCTTAAAAAGGGAAAGGTTATTTCTGAGCCTACAAAAGGAATAGAAATGTCTAAATGAACTTGGGGATTGGAGTAGGTACAATGCCGAACCACTATAAAATCCTTGTGATAATTTGTGTTATTTGCTTCTAGTGTGTTTATGTTTATTTTTATTTGCAACCCAATTCTGTTCCCTTTTAGATTGCCACATATATCATTCATTACAATAAAGAGGTACCTGGTCCAGCATGATTGTGTTCAGGAGGGCATGCCTAATGACTATGGAGGACTCCTTATAAGACACCTTGCTCCACTGTACAAAACAAGGGTAGCACCCTCCACGTCATTTGTAGGGTCCATCCCGTCTAATATACCAAGCTCAACACCCCACACTTATCAAACAAAAATGACATAAATTTAAAAAAAATTAAAACATGACTATAACACAAAAAGAGAGTTAAGAAATACTTACGATGAGCACCCATCAAGCATCACACATGTATCCCTTACCACATGAGCACCGGTCAAGGTAATGGCAAAGGTATGTTAGCACCATGAATCCACAGTCAAAGCGGTGCAGTAGGCCTATATCCTCTAGCACGAGTACCAAGCAAAGCTCAACCACACTCGAGGATGTAGAGTACAAGCCACTCCCCGATAGGACCTATAGTGCTACCTCCCCTTTAGAAGGCGATGATTAGCATTATAATCGGTGTATCACAACTACCGTAATCATCATTTTTTACAATACCACATAATACCGATCTAATGATTTATAGTACCAATCTCAATTCTATTAAATATAAACCTATAAAAATCGATACCATCAATATAATGGCAGTACTGGTGGTATCCGATACTGATACCTGTAATCTAAACATGCTTAATTTAATAATTTATATTGCCCAAAATGTAGAAGGAGAAATATAAATTTAAATGAGTTATTAAAACAAAACATTTTATTAAATGGTTACCGTTTATAATTCTTTACAAAATCAAAACTGATACTGATACCACCAAAAACTAAATTTTAATACTGAAACTGCTACGCACTTTTTCATTATCAAGATCAATCAATATTAATGGTGTAGTTTTAGCGGTATGCCATTTAGATACCATGAAACTTACACCCCTAGCGATGATACCCTGTAAAATAAGAGAGTTAATAAATGACCAACTGCACGAGCATACATATATTTTCACATGATTATCGAAGTCTGAAGATAAGAAGGTGATAAATCTTGGCTACTAGAGTTCATTTGTGATTTTTGAGGGAAATTACGAAGTTAATTTTCTAAAAAAAATCTAACATTTGGAGACAAAATACGGCCAGACTAGCAAATTCGTAGAAATAATCAATTATTTATCTAGGTATGTACTCTAATTGCCTATGAATCATTCTATAAATTAATTTTGGTTTTTCTTTGTGCAAGTTGCAGAATAAAAGCCTAAAGTATACAAATTGAGGCAAGTAACTAGACCGATAACCATAATATAAATTCCACCAAAAATAAAAGATAAGTGTCCTAAAAATTACCTCTGAAGATTTTATAAGCTAACCTAATGTTTGCAGGAAAAAAGTAAGTTCTAGGACAGTGCCTAAACTCTATAAGTGACAAGGTACATGGAAAATAAAATAAAATTGAAAGGAAAGAAAAAAAAGCACCTACTGCTCCTGAGGCAACTCCTGCAGATGACAATACAAGTTATAAACTTTCAGTGTGTCACCTTTCAAAAGAAAGCCAAACGAAATCATCTTCACAATTGCGCCCTTCAATGGGCTCACCCATGCAAATCCCTACTGGAATGTTGCTCACCTACGTTAAGGCATTCAGGGTAGAGATGTCCTCATCAAGAAACTCCTCCTAAATGTCAAACATCTTATCGTCATAAAACCCGATCATAGCAATCACCTAAAAAGCTATGGGAGCCTAAGAACTAAGTTTGAAGCTTTGAAAGAAGAAAGGAAGAGAGAGACGAGAAATAGTGTAAACAGACAAGTCGCTTTTAAGGGGATTATATAATGGCCCCAAGTTGTACAACCAACCCACGAAAGTTGTACAACCTAAAGCAGGTTGCACAACCCCGATAGCCTGAATCATTCGAGATGGGCCTTGGCAACCCAACTCCTCTTAACCCACCTAATCCAACTCTGCCTAAGCTATTACCGAAATACCCTTAGCTTCACAAAAAGCCCCAAAGCACCAAAATACCCATAGCTTCCCAAAAAGCCCCAAAGCACCAAAATTACCTAAGTACCCTAACTTCTTAAAAGCCCAATTATACCTAAATTACCAAAATATCCCTAGCTTCTCAGAGAGCCCTAAAGTATCTAAATTACTAAAATACCCTAGCTTTCTAAAGAGCCTGAAAGCGCTAAAATTATAAAAATACCCTTTAATAACAAACTTGCCCCTTCGAGGCCTCACCAATATTTCAAAACAAACTACTTTCTCCTAAAAATGTCAAAACCCAAAGAAGCACTTCCTAAAGCATTTGGGCATAAGCCCATTACCCTTGGAAAAGAATAGTCCCCCAAGACAACTTGAAGGACTGCAAGGATAAGCATTCAGTTTTATAATGACTAAAAAAGCTTGAATGACACAAGAGTCACCTAGGTGCATCCTTAAGACAGAATTATCAATAAAAAAGACTGAAGTACCCACAGAGAATTGCAAGAGCATCAATTATTGTAAAAGGCCAATTACCCCATATTGAAACACCTGACACTTGTTAGAGAGCTGTTAAAACCACTTCAGTACCTACCAGAAAGTTGTTGAAGAGTTGTTAAAACACCCAATACTTGCCAAAGGGCTATTGAAAGATGAAGTTAAACCTTACAACTTATTAACGGGCTGCCAAAAATCTTATTACTTACTAGAGGGTTGCTAAGGAGATTAACTCCAGTACTCGCCAGAGGACTGCTAGAAGGCAAAATTCAACCTTGGTACGTACTAGAGGGCTACCAAGAAGCTTAGTACTTACTTGAGGAGCTACTAAGAAAATTGCATCTTTTCATATGCCTTACCTAGCGTTTCAGTTCATAACTAATGTTTTGTTATGTCTTGTCCAACTGTCATTTCTCAAATGATGTTTTCTAAGCCCCACAAAGTAGAGGTCAAATTATTAGCATTAGATTTTGGGTCTTAGGATGAAAGCTCGATGATGAAAATCATTGAACCAATTCCTCAAAATGCAAAGAGAATTGCAAAAGGAAGAGATTAGAAGCCCCTAGGATACCTTAGAAAAGCCTAAAAATAAACTCAAGACTAAAGAAGACTAAGCCTAAGACTAAACCTAAGGTAGCATGTTAGCCTTTATAGGTTATACAACCTATCAAACAGGCTTATACAACCTATAAACTATGACTGTATAGCCACACACAAGGCTGTACAGCTCATCCTAAAACCATAAACTAGAGAACCTTCTAGAAATGGTCTCCCTATAAACCCAAGGGTTGCACAACCCTAGGAGAGGGATGTATAACTCATTCTTGGTTATACAACCCATATGTAAACCTTAATTTCAGGAGATTCATCTCCTTCTATGTGATTCGATATGCCTATAGTGCGAATAGGACCATTTTTGGTCATGTGCACTCACCCTAACACATATAAATTCCCCTTCATTTGGAGAGGGGGAAGGCTTGGAAACCCTAAAGTTATTCTACCAAAAGTGTTTCTCAACTCATACTTAACACATAAAACCCTAAACCCCAACTCACCTAACTCATTCCAAGGTAGAACTGAGTCTTTCTCTTAACCTTTTGAGCATTCCTTAAGCATGTTATAGGATATGGAACATCTTGTGAGCCTCTAAGGGCATTTGAAGCATGTAAAGGCATCTATGACCCATCATTATTACTTTTCTTCTTCTCTTTCTTCATCTTCTTTTTATTTTTAAAAACCAATGGTTTTAAGGGTGGTATAGCTTTTACGTAGGTCGTACAACCCATCATTCTTAGCCATACAATCCTAATAATAGGTTGTAAAACCCTAGTTTCTTAGGCACAGTTTTGTGAAATATCTCTTCTCCTTATTAGAATTTTTATTATCTAAGGCATTGTTTGCTTCATCTTCATCCTCAACTTCTTCATTGTCTTCTTCTTCTTGAGTATCTTCAAATTCAACAAAGTCCAGAAGATGGCAAGGAGGAACACCCAACTTTTCTTGCAAATCCACCATGTCACTATGAAGATGTGAGAGAAATAAGAATCGCCTCTTCATCATTCTCATCATCTTGTCTAATTTTTTATTAATGGTGGCAAGAGATAGTTTGGATTTGGGTTTTGGTTGAGGAGGGGGGACTACTAAGGCTCTTTCTTCAATGATGAGCCCCTTCCTTTTGGAGGCTTGGGAGGATTTTAGCCCTAAAAGCACCCAGGGTATAAGCATATGTGTCCAGGTGTATGGCTTTGGCGTTTATGAGGTAGGTAAGGTCAAGAAAGTTCTGAGAGGGAGGAGTTTCTTAGTGAGGAATTTTTCATTTTCCTCATCAAGTGCCCCTATGAAGTGATAGATCACTATTATGTGTGAAGGCAAAAGGAATTAGCTCTTACGTTTGGTGCTCATGTGGATCAATTGATCCACAAGATACCGACTGGTTTTAATAGGCTTATTTTTTACAAGGCAGAATAAAAAGGCCAAGTCCTTTTGAGACACTTTCTCATTATCATCACCTCTAGCATTGACAAAAAAGTGATGATACGATGAAGTATCCAAAGTGGTAAGGTTTTAATGTGTTTGGACAAGGAAGTTCTAGGGTCGTGTTTAGTTTCAATGGAAATTTTTGACCAGAATTTGGAATATATGGCATCAAGAGTAAAGATAATAAAAGGAATGTTTTCTACGACTTGACAATTGAAAAGGGAGAAAAGTTGTTCAAAGGTAATGAAAAATGGATCACCAAATGCCCAAAAAACTAATTTGTATTGCCCCACTCGAGAATCTGCTTTACGACTTAGTTGAACTATGCACATGAATTCCCTAACAAATTCTTCTTAACCGGGTTCATCCCGAAAGATGAACTCATTCCAGCCCATATTTAAAAGGAATGCATAAATCTCTGCATTAATGCCTAAAGTCTCCAACAAAAATGTAGAAGGGATTTTGTTAGGGAGGATGATCTTTAAAGAATTTGCCTTGTAATGCTCTTTCTCTTCCTTTGTGATGCCCATCATTAGATAGAGTGTAGGGGGTGCAGAAGGCTGAGCCACAACCTTGCCCATTTTTGCTATTGAAATCTTCTTGAGAGCCATTGCAGAAGATGGAGAGAATTTGAGAATTGAGAGTTTTGGAAGGATAATAGTTTTAGAGTAGAATGAAATTATGAGAATCACTATTTAGGGGGTTTATACAGCCATTGAAAAGGTGTGTAAATGGCTAGAAATAGCTAGAATTGGATTTATGAAAAGTTGAAACGGTTGGCAGTCAAATCACTTAATGGCTTGGCAGTTACTCAAATTCGCGTTCGCAAATTTCGGGATTGAATCCCTGATTTTCGAAAAATGTGAGTAAAGAAAAAAATTCTTCAGGAATACGTGCTACACCAGTTAAAAATTTGAATTCTTGACCAAAATTCACGATGGAGCTTGATTCTCACGATCACAATTTGATGTTTGACAATCGGGTGACTTGGACTTGTAATTCACAACCATGAATAGAAGATAGCGACCATAAATTATGAGTCAGCAAGGATAAGTATGGAAAGTTAAGTTTTGAAAAATGTGATCCATTTTACTATGTTGATGCTTAATTTGTGTAATATGTTAACAGAAAAGCAAATTGCAATTTAAAATTAAGACATCTCAATTAACCAATATTAAATTCAATAATCACACATATAATTATCACAAATCAACAAATGATAATTAACACACATAGCAATCATACATAAGATCAAATATTTCACTTTAGGGAACTACCATCAAGGATTCCCAATTCTTTCTTAATGAAGTTCAACCTTTCTTCATTGAGAGGTTTAGTGAAAATATCTATAAATTGATGATTCGTGTCAATAAATTCTACCACAGCATCACCTTTTTGGACATGATCTCTAAGGAAATGGTGTCTAATATATATGTGTTTGCTCCTAGAGTGTTGGATGAGATTCTTAGAGAGATTGATAGCACTAGTGTTATCACATTTAATAGGAATGTGCTCAATCACTTTGCCAAAATCCATCAATTGTTGTTTCATCTAAAAAATTTAGGTGCAACAATAACCCGTAGCAACATACTCAGCTTTTGCGGTGGATAAGGCAACCGACACTTGCTTTTTGCTAAACCAAGATACTAAGCATTCTCCTATAAATTCACAAGTCCCGGAAGTGTTTTTTCTATCTAATAAACTACCCACATAATCCGCATTCGAATATCCTATGAGACTAAAGAATGAATCCCTAGGATACTATAACCCTAAGTGAATTGTACCATATAAATACTTAAAAATTTTGTTAACAGCATTTAAATGAGACTCTTTAGGAAATGATTGAAACCTAGCACACATACATACACTAAACATGATATCTGGCCTAGAAGCAGTAAGATAAAATAGAGATCCAATCATACCTCGATATCTCTTTTCATCTACTGTCTTACCTGATTCATCTTTGTCTAGCTTGATGGTACCACTCATGGGGGTCTTGGCTACTTTGCAACCATCCATGCCAAACTTTTTGAGTATCTCTCTTATGTATTTATCTTGGTTGATGAAGACTCCTTCTTTGGTTTGCATGATATGTAGACCAAGAAAGAACTTGAGCTCTCCCATCATGCTCATTTCGAATTCCCTAGTCATACACTTAGCAAAATCCTCACACAGAGACTCATTAGCAGCACTAAAAATGACATCATCAATATAAATTTATACAATTAGTGTATCATGCTTGTGCTTTTTAACAAATAGTGTGGTGTCCACCTTACCATGTTGAAAATCATTTTTCAAAAGAAATGAGCTAAGCCTTTCATACCAAGCTCTTGGAGCTTGTTTCAATCCATATAAGGCTTTATTCAGTTTAAAAACATGATTGGGAAAACAATGTGACTCAAAACTAGGAGGCTGTTCAACATAAACTTCATCCTCGATAATTTCATTCAAAAATACACTTTTTACATCCATTTGAAAAAGCTTAAAATTCATGCGATATGCAAAAGCTAAAAGTATCCTAATGGCCTATAATCTTACAACGGATAATCTATACCTTCCTTTTGGTTATATCCATTAGCAACCAAACTAGCTTTATTCCTTATGATAAGACCTTTCTCATCTTACTTGTTCCTAAACAGCCATTTGCAACCTACCATGGAGTGTCCATTAGGCCTAGGGATAAGTTCTCATACCTTCTTTCTCTCAAATTGGTTGGGTTCCTTTTGCATAGCAAGCACCCAACTCTCATCATCAATAGCCTCATTAATTGATTTTGGCTCAAGTTGATAAACAAAAGCAAGATTATTATCTAAAAAATGAAGTTGTGAGCTAGTACTTACACCCTTAGAGGTATCACCAATGATCAAGTCCTTGGGGTGATATTTGGAGAATCTCCAATCTTTGGGTAAATCTTGACTTGGCTCATCTTCTTGTTGATGTTGTGGCTCCACATCTACTTTTGATGATTCACCTCCTTCCTTGTTTTTATCCTCTTTTCTTGTAGTGTCTTCCAATTCCAACTTTTCAAAGTCACCTACAAGGTCATTAACAAAAGCACATTTCCCAATATCAAGTTTACTAGATTCATCAAAAACAACATTCGTAGACTCTTCAACTACCATTGAACTCTTATTAAAGACTCTATAAGCCTTGCTAGAGGTGGAATAGCCTAAGAAAATTGGTCTTGAAGTCAAATTTTTGAAGATTATCCTTAGTATTCAATATATAGCACTTGCACCTAAATACTCTTAGGTATGATATCTTAGGTTTTCTAACATTCCATAGCTCATAAGATGTTTTATTGAGAATAGGTCTTTTAAAAACTGTATTTGCATTATAACACAAAGTATTAATGGCTTCGGCCCAAAATTAATTCGGTAAAGAATACTCATTGAGTATGGTTCTAGCCATTTCTACTAGTGTTCTATTTTTTCTCTCTACAACACCATTTTGTTTTGGTGTTCTAGGACTTGAAAAGTTGTGAAAAACTTCATTCTCCAAACAATAAATTCCAAAAGACTCATTTTAAAATTCCTTTCCATGGTCACTTCTAATAGAAGAAATGAAGTAACCCTTTTCATTTTGAATTCTTTTTGTAAAACTTTTGAAAGCATCAAAAGTATCATTATTATGAGCTAAAAAGACACCCAAGTAAACATTGAGTAATCATCAACTAGGACTAGTGCATAATGTTTTCCACCTAAGCTAGCACTTCTAATGTGTCCTATCAAGTCCATATGAATTAGTTGAAGGGGTCTAGATGAAATTACAACATTTTTAGCTTTGTGGGAGGCTTGATGTTGCTTCCCCATTTGGCAAGGACCACATGTCTTGTCTTTAGTGAAATTTAGCTTGGGAAGGCCTTCCACTAATTTCCCTTTAGATAGGCTTTGAAGAAGATCCATGTTTGCATGTCCAAGCCTTCTATGCCATAACCAAGCTTCATTGTTCAAAGACAAAAGACACTTAAAAGATTGGTTAGCCAAATTGTCTAAGTCAATTGAGTACATATTGCCTTTCCTTTCACCCTTGAAAATAACCTTATCATCCGCTAATGTGGTGACTCGGTATTCCCTAGGATCAAAGGTGACTTTATTACCTTTGTTACACATTTGACTTACACTCAATAAATTATATTGTAAGCCACTAACTAATAAAACATTCTCAATCAAAGAACAATCATTCTTACTAATAGTTCCAATGCCAATTACCTTACCCTTGGCATTATTACCAAATGTGACATCTCCACCTTCTTTTTCCTCCAATGTAGTGAATAGCTTTCTATTTCCCATCATATGCTTAGAAAATCTACTATCCACATGCCAATTGCTTGATTTATTAGTGGTGGCCACACTTCCTTATACAATAAAAGTAAGTCACCTTTTCTTAGGTACCCAAGCATACTTGGATCCTAGAAGGTTAAGAGTTGAAAGGTCCTCTAATTTGAGGTGAGCCTTCCTAATAAAACAATGAATATTAATATGCCTAATTTTCATATAATAATGACATTGGAGTTTAAACTTGTGAGTCTTTCTCCTATGCACAAACTTAGTATAAGTAGGAGACCTTCTCATACTTTGATTATGTGAATGCATGCATGTGCATGAGTGATGAGAAATAGTAGATAATTGTTTGTGTTTATGTGTGTGACCATGCTTTTTATTATACATGTAAGCATGATTGGCTTTTTGAGTATTGGCTCTTAAGCTTTAGGGAGCTTTCCCTTTGCCTGTAGCTTGAGGAGGCATAGTGCTAGGATCACTTTTCTTCCCAATTACCTCAACACTTGAAGTTTGAGTTTATGATGGTCCAACAAATGTAGTATGTGATGATGAGGAGGCTTCATTAAAGCCTAAACCATGTCTAATCAATGGTGGCCTTTGAGACACAATCAATGTGTCCAAGGCTTCCTTTCCTTTGTGAAACTTAGAAATTGAACTTCTAAGCTCAATGACTTCTCCTTTTAGGGAGTCATTCTCTTTTATTAATGAAGCTAATGATGAAGGTGATTTGGAAAGATTTTTCATAGATTTTTTGAGCTCATCATTTAATGCTCTCAATTCGCTTATAAGATCATTAAGGGATTTATAATCACACTCTAATTTTAGACATTTTTTCTTATAAGACTTCATTTATGACTTGTATTTATCACATCTCATAGTAAGAGCCTCTGCAAGCTCTTCATCTATCTCATCAAAATATAAATAAGAGTGGGATGAAGTACTTACCTCATTTGGAGAGTCTTCTTGTCCTGTGAAGCAAATGTTGGCAAGTTTTCCTTCTTCTTCATCTTCACTTGAGCTATCATCCCAAGTGGCTAAGAAACTCTTCTTCTTCTCCTAGTCCCATCTCTTCTTCTTCTTTATCTTGGGACAATCGTATTAGATGTGGCCTTGTTTGCCACACTCATAGCAAGTGACTTCATTAGATCTCTCTCTAGGATTAAGAGTTGTCTTCTTAAAGCTTTTTCTCTCTTTTCTTCTTCTAATTAAATCCTTTGTCCTTTTTTATTGCATTACTAGCTCTTCTTCTTCTTTGTCACTCTCTTCATCACTAGAGGTAGTTTCTATTTCCTTCTCCATGGTTGAGGATTTAAGTGCCAAGGTTTTACATTCTTTTTTTTATTTTTTTCCTTAGCCCCTTAATTTCTTCATTTGTTCATCCTTTTGTGAGGCTAACTTATGAGTTAGGAGTTTGCCTATTAACACATTCATAGGAACCTTTCCAACCTCTGGGTTAGACCCTTGAATGTTGCACACACTTGCACCAAACTTATCAAATGGAAGAGTTTTAAGGATTTTCATTTTTACCTCATAGTTGGTGAGAGTCCTTCTAAATTTCTTCATGTTTGTGACGATGGATAGAAGTCTATTCGTAATTTTGGTGATGCTTTCATGGTCTTTAATCATGAGGAGCTCTCATTCTGTCATTTACATCATCAATCTCCTTGATTTAACAAGTGTTATGCCCTCATAATAGTTTTCATAGAGTCTTCCAAATGGCATGAGTTGTTTAGCAATGTTGCACTCTTCCAATCTCTTCCCTAGAAAGAGAGCTTAAAAGAATGGTCATTGCTCTCTTATTTTTGCCATTTGACCTCCTATGAGCTTCAACCCAATCTTCCCTTGGAATTAGTTCTTCAGTTTCATCCACTACTTTAGTGGGTGGCTTCCATTCTTTGACAACTACATCCCAAAGGTCTATTACATTTGTATCAAGATAAATCTCCATCTTATACATCCAATGAGTATAGTAGGATCCATCAAAGTAGGGCTTAAGGTGTGAGTGGATTCCCTCTTGTGCCATGAACTTTGCTCACCCAATTAAGGCTTGTTTATGAGACTTGGCTCTAATACCACTTGTTGGCCCTAAACACTAAGAAAGGGGGGTTGGATTGGTGTTTAAATAAAAATTAAAGTGAGGGATAAAGAAGGAGTAGAAAAGAGACACAAAGATTTATAGTGGTTTGAGTATTAACCAACCCTACGTCCACTCCCCAATTCTTTACAATTGGGTGTTTTACTCACTCAAAATGGTGTTTCCAAGCTCACACCTAACTTTTACACTTTATGTTTTCAAGGCTCACATAACAACCTCTCTTATAAGTGTTTTCTAAGGCTCACATTAAAACCTCTCTTAAGTGTTTTTATAGCCTCACACTAAAACCTTCCTCAAGTGTTTTTATAGGCTCACACTAAAACCTATTACAATTGGTGCTTAATGCTCACACCAAACAATCACTTAAAGCATAAATAAGAATTGAAAGAATGAGTAGCAAATTTGCAAGAGTTTGGTTATAAGTTAATGAATTCTCTTACATCTATTTGGTGGAGTATTTATAGCTTATACCCACCAAAGAGATGTTAGACTATGAAGCTCATCAAATCTTCAAGACATGCTAGGCAGATTCTACATTAATTGCATGACAAGCGGGAATTGGGTCACTACTGAAGATTCGCGATCGCGACACTCTACTTTCCATATGGGAGCCAAAAATTGGAACAGAAAACCCCATTTGTGTCTAACGGTTAGTCTACGTGTCAGCTCCTCATTGGTCCATCAAGAAAATATGGTCGTTGCTTTTTAATTGCCTATAAACTTTGAGGTCGCAATCAGTCCTTATACAGGGCGCGACTGAGATGTGAATTCTTTTGTTTAAAGGAGAATTTTCATCTTCATGAATCATGGTCGCTACCTATAATGTCACCCTCACCATTTTGTTCTTGAACAGATGCCTGGGACACTTGGCACTTTGTGGTTGTTCACTTGGTTTCCTCTTCAGCCACTATGAAAGTCGCGATCGTGACAGAGATGCGACAGTGACCATGAATTCTTCTGTGACTTTGACACTTCCATCTTTGGATGAGTCGCAGTAGTGATGATGCCCTCAAATTCATCTGGCCTAGTTTCACCCTGTTCTTGGGCTAAGTCGCAGTCACAAATTAAAAGTTGTTGACTGCAAATTTGGATGAACTTTTCCTTCTTAAAGATTATGAACTTCATCCAACTTCCAAGTTGAAAGTCTAACTTAATTCTGCAAAACAACACTTAATGGAAACATTAGGATTGATCCATCTGCTTTGTCAAGATCAAAAGAGGTCCAAGACTTAGGATTAACCATCCTAGTCCAACAGTTTGATTAGTAGGCTAAGGAAGAATTTAAGCTCTTCCATCATGCTGATATCAAATTCCTTAGTCATACACTTAGTAAAATCCTTACAAAGAGATTCATTAGTAGCACCAAATATAATATCACTAATATACATTTATACAATTAGTGTGTCATGATTATGCTTTTTAACAAACAAAGTTGTATCAACCTTCCCTTTTTCAAAGTCATTTTCTATAGGGTCAAAGGTGACTTTGTTACCCTTATCACATAATTGAGTTGCACTAAGCAAATTATGTTGTAAACTGTTGTCCCTAGGCACCAAGAAGGGGGGTTGAATTGGTGTTTTAAAAAATTTAAAATAGAGAATAAGGGAGAAGGTAAGAATAATAATGGACACAGATTTTTATAGTGGTTCGGGCAAAACAATCCCTACATCCACT
>CATIWR010287468.1:0-54326 GCA_949677035.1 Omphalea diandra
GGAGGAAAACCCACCCTGTGTTGAACCGGTTGCAAAGCTTTTGGAATATTTGTTTGCCAATAAAGTTCTCACAGCTAGAGACATAGGGACTGGGTGTTTACTCTATGGTTCTTTGTTGGATGATATTGGCATTGATCTACCGAAAGCACCTAATAATTTTGGTGAAATTGTTGGGAAACTAGTTTTGGCTGGGGGATTGGACTTTAAAGTGGTGACAGAGGTTCTCAAGAAAATGGAAGATGATAGGTATCAACAAGCTGTATTTGATGCAGCAGTGAGGACTATAAGATATAATCCGAATGGGCAAGGTTTATTAGATTCTCAGGCATCTGATGTGGAGGCTTGCCAGAGTATTTTTCAGTAAGCAAATGCTTGGGTACTGCATCTGTATCTGCATGAACTTTTGTGCTTTATGTCGCATCGAAGTGCCGTGTCCAAAATCTTGAGGCAACTTGTACCATGTGATAAGGTGGAGCCGCCAAGAACAGGTTTTTTTTTTTTTTTTTTTTTGAGTCAATATTTTTCCCAAAGGTCATAGCTGTGTGTTGTTGAGCAAAGAAATCAAACCGTAATGTCATGGATTTTGTTCTCGAGCGTGGCTAATTACGTGCCTTAATAGCTTGGGAAGAGTGACCCTTTAAGGGATCCAGTTGTTTTGTATTTGATTAGTTTTGATCGCCAATTTCTTGACTTGAGTAATTTAGTTTATTGTTTAAATTGCCCATGTCATAAATCCTAAATTTTTACCTTTGCATTAGTAGAAAGACTTGGTTCTCTTGGATATTTGAGATGGCTGATGCGGACAGTTGATTGGCACTCATTAGTTCATATAAAATGCGCTGCTATTTGATTTTTTTATTTGTTGTTTTTTAATTTTAGTTGTTACTAGTTAATATAAAGTAAAAATATTTTTTAAAATTTGAAGCTTTTTTTTATTTGTTTAAGTTCTTGATATATATTATAGAAAAATTGATAACAATTTTCAAGTTTTTTTTCAACTTTTTAAATCATTTTATTGATTATTTATTCATATGGAAATTTTAAGTTTGAAAAAGGCATTATTTTGTATTTTAGTATATTTAATTGAAAGTATATATTATTATTTATTAATTAATAATATAATTTACTAAACACTTAATAGTTATTTATTTTAAATAGATTTTAAATTTTAATTATCTAGCGGTTTTAAATTTAAACAGATTTTAACTTAATTACCATGATGCTCCTCAAATTTGAATCCATGGTGGTCCTCGTTGGTTAGGCTTTTAGAAGCTAAAGTTGGCGTGCAGCTTGCTTTTACCTTTCATGTAATTCTGTTCTTTTAATGCCGAAATTAAGTAATAAATAAGCAAGAGGAGTTTTGTCAAACATTTTGACAACAGACTTCGCCTAATTGTATTCTTTTTTGACAAACATTTTGATGGGACTTTTTCTTCAAAGCAATAGGAGAGTTGTGTCAGCAGTCTTCGAACCCATTTTACTCACTCAGCAGTGCAAACACTATTTCTAGATTTTTTTTTTTTTTAACCTTTCTCGGTTAATCTGACATTGAGATAAAATTATAGCATACAGTTTCATCAAAATTTCATTTAAAGTATGATAATTTTCTCAAAAATTAGATTAATTACTGAAATCAAATTGTCATTATTCTGACCCAAAAAAAAAAAAAAATCAAATTATCATTAATCAATATGGAATCACTAGTTTCGTCAGTGGCAACTGCTAAGTCCTAAGAAGTTCATAAGTTAAATTAAATGAGCAGAAGGCCCACCATTTGTTTTTATACTTTAATGCGTGTTTAATGCATTAAGAAATAAAATAAAAAATATTTTTTTTTAATTTTTGGATTTAATATCTTAATCCATTTTAAAAATTTTAAAATAAATCTCAAAAAATTATAATTTCTCACTATTTTTAGAATTTTATTGCTTAGATTGATTTGTTTACTTATATTATTATACATAGCACTAACTGTGAAAATCTTATTAATATTTAAATTCTTATTATTTATATATTACAATAAATTAAAAAAAATATTAAAATTTTAAAACATTTACCTTAAAAATGAGATTTATTTTTCATCTGAGTATAATTAAACATGTCACTGTGGTTTAAAAATAATATTTTTTTTTAACATTTCAGCGATAAAACTTTTTCTGTAATATATAACAATATAATATTTAATAATTAATTTTAAAAATAATAATATTTAAATGTTATGCTCTGCATTTAGACATGCAAAAAGCAAATTGTAAGATAAAAAGTATAAAAAGAGTGCTAAATTTTTCCATTTTATAATGATATTGATATATTTTAAAATATGAGATATATATATATATATATATATATATATATATATATATATATATTATGTCAAACATTTTTTAAAGGCAAAAAGAAGATATTTCGGGGCCCAAAAGATCTCGCCCGCCAATTATACTCCGACACGCAAAGATAATGGGCCCAACTGAACAGCCAACACGGGGACAGCATCATCCACCACTGGTGACCAGTCTCTGAAGCTCGCCGTGGCTATTTCCCTTCTCCGATCGAAGTTCCTCCAAAGGCAGCCACCTCCCGAATCCGACGCTCTCCGTTGGAAGCGAAAGATAGCTCTCTTCCCTTCCTATATTCACTTAAATTCTCCGTAACAAAAGAAAAAGTTGTAGCGAAAACAAGTCATTCTGTTGATCAGGCTAAGGAGCGAAAGCCAGAGCTTCTTCGACTTAGAGCAGATCTCAAGGAAGCGGAAGGTTTCTCTTTTTATCATTTTCGTTGCCGGTTTTTGGTTTGTTTATTTATTCGTTTATCTTTGTCCCTGTTTTTCTTTTAGATGCTTTGCGCTGCGATTTGTTTCCGGAAATTGCTTCCTCCAAGTGTTATTTCTTCGACAATTTAGGGGAACTTAGCCCTCACCGACACGGATATGGCTCTGTCGCAAATTCAATGACGTTCTTCGCCGTCGTTTTCTTAGACAAGGTTTCGAGTCCAGTTTTGCCATCATATATGCTTTTTTTTTTTGGGAAGGGAAACTGCCATCATATATGCTTCTTCCTTCTGTTTTCTTGTCAATTTATTTCATTTTGCTTTGTGTTTACAGTGCGGCTAATGGAAAGAAGGAGAAGAGACGGCCCAAAACGACGACCGCGTTTTTCAGGTTTAAAAACATTTACTAATTTGAACTTAATTGGTTTAAAATTTCTTATCGTATTGTTACTATAGTTAGTGATGTGTGCTGATCCTCCTATTTTGTTGCAGAATTTCAGTTCTAAGTATTACAGACATGAAAATTCTGTTTACAATGTATCCGCAGATTTAAACGGTTAAGATGAAGCAGAACATCTTAGGGCGTCCATTGATTTTCTTGTGGAGCTTTGTGACGTTGCTGGCCCTGTAAAACTGCTATACTTGTTACTTTTTATTTGCTGAATTTTTTTCTTTCTAGAGATGTTAGTGCGCTAATCCAAGTTTTGCAGGTGCGAGAAGCGACTTTTGCTAACTGGTCACACCAAGCTGTAGATTTCATTTTAGGTAATGATATTATCTGCGTGTTCTTGGATGGTTCAGTTCTCTTGATGGTTTCAATGTGACAACAGTAAGTCTTCAGATTTATTTCATTAGGTTATTGTTTATTATTTCTAGTGGCTTAGCTGTTAGTTTTTTTTTTTTTTTAATCCGCTGGAGGTGAGGAGAATTTGGGTGTGATGTAATGTAAAATGAGACATATTTTATTTTTCTCTGAGTTCTTTGTTTTCAGTTTTTAATCTTACCAGAAGAATGGTGCAGTTTGGTAATGTTCATAGTTAAATGTATGCCTGAAGGTAGACGGGTGCAATTATAAATGCAAAAATTTTTTATTATCCATGCTGTAATAGCTGTACTTTTATCTTGATAACTATATAAGTTGACCAAAATGTTTAATATTCTTAACTTAGTTAAATTTGCTGAAGTGAAAAAATATATTCTTCAGATGGTAAAATTTATGAGTTCTATTAATTCTAGCAAAGAAAGTGATTGAAAGAAGTTCCCACAGGATGAGAATAAGATGAAGAGGATGATAATAGATAGTGGCAGGCTGTCATAGGATCTAAGCAACTTAGGAGTTGGTGCACAGATTAAATCATATTTCTGTGTGACCGAACTATAAACTTCATAGTCAAATGAATAGCTGGAAGACCATCAGAAACATGATGATGTCTTAATTGATTGATTGCAAGCAGGTATTTAGTTCAAACGAGTCGTTTTTCAGTTTGTGCTGTTTTGTTTACCTGTAATAGTTTGACGTTAAGGTTTGCATGGATGGTGCGAAGTTGCTCTTTTTGATCATAGGTGGGTTTAGGACTCCTGCCTCATGGACAGTCCATTTTTATTTATTTTTCCTCATTGTCTACCAACTACTTTAATGATTTTCATTTTTTTCCCTCTGTCTCTTGCAGCATCATTGAGGAACCTGTTATCAACAGGAAAGAACATGGACTTTGCTGAAGGAATTATCAGCAGCTTAATTATTCGATTGGTTTGGAGGATGTGTTCCCCTTCACAAGATGGTAAATATTGGTTGGAGATTATATTTTGAACTCTTATAAGTTTAGTTTGTTAAAATTCGAGCTACTTTGTCCAATCTTGTTGATTGAACAAACCATTGAGTTAGACATTGAAAATGTCCTTTTCAATGCTATCATTAGTGTCTCCTTCTCCCTCTTATTAATTAGTTGTTACACTGTTTCAGAGTCACAATTTGACACTGATTCCCAGTTCTATATTCAGCACTTGATCCGCAAGCTTGGAAGCGAATCTTACATTGGGCAGCGTCCAGTACTTTGAGATTCTCAAAGAATTTCTGTGGTAGCTGAGAATTTGCTCTTCATTGATCCATTTGATGATACTTTTCCAGACTTGCATAGGTGTTTGTATATTATGTAAGTATTCCAACGTAATATTCATGGTCACTCCATTACTTGGTTTCTTTTACAAAATTGTTTCAGTTTGAAGAGCTAAGCTGATTATTTTTCAGCTTAGTAATAATGCATATGATCATTAGATGCTGATTTGTGCATACTTTCCTTGGTTCTACCTATCAATTAGGCCTTCCTTCTTGACAATAGACTTCCCTCAGGTTTGCATTTGTTGCTTTACCAAGCCTTCTACCACTTCCTCTACAATGTTTCCAATAATTGATTGTGGTCTATTTTGCTGCTTTATTATTATTATTATTATTATTATTTTGTACAACTTGGCAGCTTCACTATAACTTGATCTATAAGGAAAATTTTCCTTGTGCCAAACCATTTGTGGCGAAGTTAATATTATAACTCTCCAGTTTGCAGCTCAATGCGTCAGTCAATAACTGACTTATTTTCTTTTCTTAAAATAAAAAAATTGTGAGGTATGTAAGATAAAAATTTGTGAGGTATGTAAGTTTACTGCTGGAGTGCACAATCTTAACATGTTTTTGCTAGTGGCAAAAGTTAGTTCCATATGGTATAATGGCATTAATACGTGTACTTGATGAACATATGCCAGTGGGTTCTCTATGGACACTCTCATCTGATTTTATTTTTTATTTTGTAATGCGATGACAAGATCCAGCTTATTGAGTTTTTTTGTATCAGATTACTTGTTAAAATGGTAAACGATGAAGGCTTTGACAATGGTATTAATTTGGCTGCATCATGTCCATGTAGATTAGGCTTCTTTTCAAGTTAGTAATGTACTCAAATTTTGATAATTAACATATTTTTATGACAAAATTTAGTAGCCAGATGTTAGACTAACTGCTGTTTCAGCATTTTGCATTTTAAGAATGTGTTTCAATCGATTAATACCTAAAACCACATTCAGCAGCATCATAAGAGCCAGAAAAATGACAGGCGATAATGATATTACACTGCTGTTTGAAGAGTGGGTAGCCTCACTACTTCAGGCTCGAAAAGGAATAGAACTTCTGGAAAGCAGAAATGGGCTTTATGTGTTGTACATGGATCGAGTCATAGGCCAACTGGCCAAGCACGGGGGTCGGGTTCTATCATTCCTGAAACTCAACCAAGATATTCTGGATAACCTATTCCACTGATTAGTGTATGAAAGCTACACGCTTATGGGTATTTTCTCTCTATTGTTGCCAAAAGCCTCTAGTTGCATATTGGAACATACAGGAGTTTTAAGAATACTTGAGAAAGCCCTTTTCTGATTCCAAAGATTCCTAAACAGACCCTGATTTCTTATTTAAAATTTGAAATTTCTTTTTTAAGATCAGACATGACTGATCGAAAGATTTGATGCCATGTGAATTAAGATATTCCTTTCTCTCTTTCTGTGATCTTACCTCTGACTTTCTCCTCTTAATTTTAACCTTATGTTTTTTTTTTATTTTTCTATTTCTGTGATCTTGTCTCTGACTTTCTTGTCTTAATTTTAACTTTGTTTTTTGTTTTTGGTATTGAACATGTATTAAGATTCATCTTCTTTTTTTTTTTGGGATTTTTGAGGAGTTAAATTCATTAATTAGCAGAAAAGGCCTCAGCAGAGGCACCAGTCTACAGATTGGCTTCCAAGGTCGGTGGAGGATTAGTCAATCAAAGATTACACAAACTTCTATCATGTTCTTTGTACCTAGTTTTGTATGGTCTAAATATTTTACCATTTTATTTCATTATAAATTCTTGAGCCTTAAGTGAGAACAGTGGTCCCACTTAGCATGGATTTTTGACAGGCCATTTTTTGCCGATACGCAATCTTTTTTAGGTTTTTTTAGTGTAAGCTGATGAGCAATCCAGACTCAATTTTTGTTAAAGGCAATAGAAATATGTTACTTTTCAAATAGCACTTATTTTTTGATTTAGTAGGGATAAAAACTGACGTTTTTAATACACATTATTGTTGAAAGTGATCAGACATGGTTGGAGGAATCACCTCCAATTCAATCGGCCAGGCTATTTTTATGACAATAAAGTTATTTTTAATTTTTTTTGTGAAGTAAACACATTTACTTTGTAATTGTATTTTCTTAATTTTTCCTTTTAAAATTGAAACAATAAAATAGCAATAAAATTTTTAAAACACTAAATTGATAAAATAATGACTTAATAAATGACAAGCTGTGATCTCAAGTAAATTCTAAGATATATATTAATTGATTAATTAATTACATATATATTTTTAATATTATATGTTATGCATCTTTTTTTAATATTATATGTTATATCACTATGATTAATATGACATTTATTTTATAAGTTAATAATATATGTTTATCTCCTTTTTAGTATTATTTGTAATTACTTAATTTATATATTTTCTTGGTAAATTTATAATTATTTAGAGTTTTAAGTTATATAATCTTACATGATAAAATAATAGAAGTTTTAATTATTTGTGTCAAATGCATAATATAATAAATAACAAACTATTACCTCAAATAAATGATAATACTTAAATCAATTATATATGTTAATTAAATTTTAAATAAAAAACTGGAAAAATTTTTGATGAATTTTTTCAATAACAATTTTCTTAAGAAAAATATTAATTGTATAATTTAAAAGTTATTTTTTAAAAATTTAATAAACCAGTTATCTAAATTAGGATGATAAAATAATGAAATTATCGTCATAAATAATTTAAAATATTTTTAGAACAAAATATTATACTTCATTCAATAATTATAACTTTTTACAATTCCAATACTCGACATATTATCAAAATAAGAGCCATGGATGCCTAACTTGTAAGTCGATTAACCTCTGATTGAGATTTTATTTCTTGATCTGATCTTAGACATTAAATTTCCCCTATATGTTATGTATTAGATAAATATATTTAAACCTAGTCAAGAAATCAAATTTCCGTTGCAAGTTAATAGTAAGTGAGCAAAAATATTTGTACAAATCGCAAAAAAATACAAGCTCGATAAAGGAGAATCCTCATTATTAATTCATAAAAGAATAATAATAGCAAAAGAAAACTGGAAAATTAGAAGTACAGGTCAAGCTTACCAAACATAACTTTTCATATATAATATAAGCAACAAATTATGGCACTAACACTATCACACCCTGCTTCTGCTTCTTTGTTTATGAAAAACACAAACATTACTACAAGGGCATACAGATTTGTGACGAGGTGATGGTGCTTCCCTATCCTCTCGATTGATCAAGTGATTTACCTAACACCTTCATCAAACTAGAGCAGGAAGAAACCAAGGAAAACAGAGTAACCAATTACATGGAACGGAGATACTCGAAGTCGA
Source organism: Omphalea diandra (assembly GCA_949677035.1). Classification (NCBI taxonomy): domain Eukaryota; kingdom Viridiplantae; phylum Streptophyta; class Magnoliopsida; order Malpighiales; family Euphorbiaceae; genus Omphalea; species Omphalea diandra. The sequence continues at coordinate 8,249 of CATIWR010287468.1, forward strand.
AAAGAAGATGATTTGCGTCGAGAACCACGTGGATAAATGCGACCTCTTCTTTTGATTTGAATCCCAAGCTTACGAGTACCGGATGAACTGAGATCTTTATCAGCCAGTTGTCTCCCCTGGTGCAGGTACTGGGCAATAGATTTGTCTAGTTGATCAAGGTTGCCTTGATCAGCGGAACTTGGAAGAGATCTAGATATCAAAAGGGTAATGACTAGAAAAGCGAATACATGTCTAATATGAGCCATGTCTGCTAAGGACGAAGAAGAGTAAGGTTGGATATAGCTACCTTGTTACCTATATGAGAAGTTAACGATAAGTAGGAGATATTAATAGGCTGTTGGTAATGCTAAACACGTGCTATAAAGGCAATCGCATGTGGCAGCATTCTTTCTTTCGGGTCCTCAGATAAACTCGGCCTAATTTAATATATGTGGCATTCGTCCTCCTCCTTTTTGGACCCAAGCTAAATCAAACTCTATGTTCAATATAATATAAGCGATATGAGGGTTTGATTTATGATCGATTTAATGCTTGCTTTCAACATTTCGACGTTGGAACACCACGTCTGTTTTGGCAGCCCAATGATTTTTTTTCGGTAGATAGTCTGAAAGTTATCTGTAATTCGCAGTGGACAATAGAGAAATTATTTTCCATTGTTAAATATTTAAATAATTTTTACAAATATTGTCATTTGTCGATGAACCGTTGATAGTCACAGAATAAATTCTGACAAAGTGAACCACTTTGTTGCATATCCTTAGGGGGAATCCATCACTAATTTGGAAAAAAAACAAAATTCTATCTGTAATCTATTAATATTTTTGAGGCTATGTTTTTATATCGAAATTCTATTTCACTATATAAAAAAAAATTAAAAATCACGCAATTAAATTGTAAAATTATAACATGTGAATGTGATTCATAGGAAAAGTTACATTAAGAAACAGATGTCTTAAATCTATACAATTAAAATTGTCTTTTTTAATTTTATCTCCAGTAACCAATTTGTTCAACTTAAGTATCAATTTTCTCAATTTCAAATAGTCTACAATTAGAAAATTATAATAAAAGTAGTAGTAATAATTACCAGTTAGCAATTAATGAGTAAGTGTCATATAAACTAATAAATTTCTAATAAGATACTAACATAGCACTACAAATAATAATTCATAACTAATTATCTAGTAGTAGTTTTAGTATATACTTTATAATTGTATTTATGAAGTATACTTAATAGTAACTAATAAGTAATTATCTATGAAATTGAAATATAAGTTTTTATTATTAGTACCACTTACAATTTTATTATAATGTAACCTAATGGACGAATAAAGCAAATAGTAAATTACAGAATTAGTAATAAAAATAGTAACAACAACTACAACAACAATAATAATAAATCTTACATATTAATTTAATAATCTTGTTATTATAGATTATAATTAAATATTTAAAAACATTAAATTTTTTAGTTGTATAAGAAATTAGAAATTAAGAACTGAAAGTACCAAAATTCAAATCAATATCATCCTGCAATAAAATCTTAAAAAATCCAAATAATTATATCGAACTATCCTGAGTTTGAGGTATAATCAAACTAAAGGTTTGAAATGATATTGATGATTAAAAAATTCTCAAAATTTTAATAAAAACAGAGGTTTTAAAATATTTGAATCTCCAAATCATGATCACTCTCAATAGAACAATGTCAAAAAGCAACAATAAAGAGAACCCATTTCCTAATGACAATAAAGGAATCTCCCTTTGCCTGTCGTTCGGTGTTGCAGTGTGAGCTAATAAGATTGTGGAATACAAAATATACTTCTACAGGGGTGATCCTCTTGAGGCTGTTCAGCTAATTAACAATCTAGACTCGTTGTAGGAGATGGGTCTATTAGCCTAGGACGTGTGTGCTATGGCGAAGGAAGTTCATATGGTTTTCTTTCGGGATGTTAGATAATTCAGTTGCCCATTCTTTTGTGTAGTTTGGCAAGCTCCTTGGCTGAGGTTAGGGTGTTTGTTGAAGATGAATGCCTACAATAATTTCATAATGTTGTACTTTTTGAATGTTTGTAATCGATAGGCTGGTGCTAATGTATCTTTCTTGTGTTGATTACACTTTTTTTTTTTTTTCCTTTTCAACAGTTTTGTCCAACTGAGTTTTCTTTGAAAAGGTTTTTTAATGAGGCAATCGGTACAGTAAGTGTTTGCATGTTGCCTTCTTGCTTTATTAATATAAGCGTTGTTCCTTCAAAAAAATAAATAAAGAGATCTCCTATATTCGCTATATAAACTAAGAATGGTGTCATTGTGCATATTGTTATATCAATTAGAAAAATTTTTAGTTGGACCAATTCTACCATGTTATTTGTAGATAAATGCAATGAAAATACTCTATCAATTAATGATATTACGATTTGCTGTAGATAATTAGTTACACACTAATACATTAGTATTTATAGCATTATTAATTGATATGATGTATTTTCATTGAACTTGATTCTATCTACCTAAAAATTTCTCATATTAATTATAATTAAATTCTATTATTAATGCTTAATTTTATTACTGTAAGGTAATAAGAAAAAAAAATTAAAATAATTAAAAAGGAAGAAAACAGATGGGGGTAAGAAAAGAAAAATGAAAATTAGGTGAATAAATGACTGATTAGAGAGGCAGCAGTGACGACATCAGAATAAAGAAACAAAGCAAATTCTTTGCAAATTGCAAGTTTAGGTTTTACAAATCCGACAATTAAACCGACCTTCAAAATTGTTGTCCAACACAATTTAGTGCGTTGATTTTTAGTTTTATGCTTTCACTTCTATGTATTGATTTTTAAATGTATTTTTAACTTTTATTTTTTTTTATCAATAAAGTATTTAAAATTTAATTTTTTAAATTTATTTTATAGCCAGATCTTTAATCCTTCAACCCTTTTAATTGATCTAATAAGATTCAACATTAATATTTGATTCTAATTAAACTAATTTTTTTATTTTTTAATATTTAAGTTTTTCATCAAGAAATATAAAAAGTTAAATTTTTATATTTTATTAACAAAATAATTTATAGAACTAAATTTAAATTTTTAAGAATCTTGGGAAAAAATAAAAATTAACTAAAATTTCTTACCATAGAAAATTTTTATATTTATTAATTAAAAGTAAAAAAATAAAATATATTTAAAAATCACGCTTTTTGATTTATTCTAAAAGTATCAAATTCGATTACATATATCTACTTTTAGTGGATAGGATTGGCATATTTAAGTGATGCATTTATTGTCTTGGCTAAAGGAAGCTGATAGATGTGGCCAGATGAGACGGCTATAATACTATCGCACTTAGTACATGTTTAATATTTTTAATATTTTTTTATTGAATACAAAATTTGTTATTTTATATTTAGTTTTTATATATATTTTAATTAAATTTTGTATTTTTTTTCTTTTACTTTCTATATTTAAAAATTTTTTTTATTAATCCAAATAGGGCCTGATGGTAACAAAAAATATGCTAAATCATGTTTGACTTGTTATTTTGATAAAAAAAAAAATTTTCATTTTAGATACAAAATTTATTCAATTTTTATACAAAATTTGAAGGAATTATATAAATTCTATGTATACAAAATTTTTTCATTTTACATATAAAATTTGTTCAAATTTTGTATACAATTGAACAAACTATAGCATCCAAATTATTTGAAGCAAAAAAAAAAAAAAGAAAAAAGAAAAAGTTACAACACTTAAGACACTCAAATATTTTATTTATTTTTTGTATAGAATTTGAAAAAAAAAGAAAAAATATTTAAATAAAATTTATTTTTTATTTGAAGAAAAAAAATTATAATATTCAAATTACTTAAATATTTTATTTATTTTCTATACAGAATTTTAAAAAATATCTAAATAAATTCCATTTTTTATTTAAAGAAAAGAAAAAAAAATATTGTGCCACTAAAACACCATCTCAGTGTAAAAATAAAAAAAAAAAAATGAATGTGAAAAAAAAATTATTTCACCTAAAACTAAACGCGGCTTAAGGCACCGACATTATAGGCGTGACACCTACACTTTTCCTAAAATAAAATATAGATAAAGGAGATCCTCAATTGGTGGATTTTGCAGGAAATATACCCTTTTCTATATCTTTTTCGTACGCATTTACCGACAAATTCTCTTTATTATTGGCTGCAGGCACCGCCCATCAGCAAAATCATATTCTCGCCTTTTTCATGCCCATATTCACATCTTCTTTCTACCTAAAAATAAGCAAAAAAAACTTATGGGTCAAAAAAAATTCAAATTTTGTGAATTTTAATTATTGCATTAAATGTTTTAAATTTTAGTTAAGTTAATCAAATTTATAAACTTTCTGATAAGTATATCTATTTTATAATTTTAGTCAAAATTGAATAACTTTAACATGACGTGAATGACATATTGAATTGTATTTTAAAACTCATGATAAGTGAGATAACAAAAAATTTAAAATCTAATCCCACGTGTCATCCACATTTTATGATAGTTTATTCAATTTTGATTAAAATTATAAATTGTTAAGAATTTTATAAATTTAATTAAATTGACCAAAATGTAAAGGATTAAATATAACAGTTAAAATCAGCAAAATTTGGATTTTTTTATTAATAAATCTTAAAAGAAAACATTAGAAGGATAAGGAAACGAGACCATACTTCCACTGTTTTGAATCCAAAATTTTCCATCCACTGCCTAATCCTATTGAAAATCTTGATTACAAAAGTAACAAAGAAAGATGAGATAAGTGATTGTCTTTATCTTTAATTATTGTCCATGAATGAAAAGGAACATATTCACCTAACTTTGTGCAATTTGAGCCACTATCTCTTTATTTGCCTTCGTACAAAAAAGCTTATAATAAGACCAGAGCTGATCTATTACCAAATAGTAATCAGTCACCACACTTAGCAAACCTGTCTATTATCACATCTCTATAACGTTTCTTCCCCTAGCTATTACCAAATCAAAGTAGAAAGAAAAATTGTAAACATGAAGAGAGAAATACTTGCGTGGCTATTCTTCACTATTTTTTGCAATGCCCTTTCACACTGTGCATGTGAAAGTGCTCGTTCACCTGAGCCTGAGCACAACCCACTAATGACTGGGGCTAAACAACTTGAGAGTAAGTGTTTCCTTTTTTTTTTTAATTGTTATTATAGACATTTTGATCCCATGGCCTTAATTGTAATGATAACTTTATTATTAAGTTTCTTTCTATACATATAAATTTTGTGTTAATTTGCAGAGGTGTATGAACCTGTGACTGGATCAAAAAGGAAAGGGTATCCAAGAAGAACACAAGAGGGAATGCATGAAGTTGATTTAAAGAGCTTCCAAAGGGCTACAAAAGGAGTTTATGGTGGTGGAGATACGCTTCGTCCTCGTTCTACACCCAAAAAGAATGGATCAACCTCTTTGCTCTGGAAATCCTCTAACCTCCTCCAGGCAATGCTCAGAAATGCTATGCTTGGGCTCACCATCTTTATTGTCTTCTTTTGATTTCTAATTAATAGAGAACTTGTGTATTAGGAGCATGTAGTTAAGAAGAAACTTTATTTGCAACAAAATAGTAATTAGATGTTGTTTCTGAATTTTCATTTTTCTTCTAATTAAATGTTGTATGAATTTTGTTTATACGCACGCATACACTTGAGAAAACCTTGCTCCAACCATAGATGATGATAGATCTACGAAAAAGGTTGAGATTCGGCAAGATGAGCACTTGGTTCACCCTAATAAGCTGACTTATGTATATATGTTAATCCATCAAGAAGAAGGGTTGGAGGGCTACCCTGCCTTCGAGGACCAAGTGATGCTTGAATCTAATATGAGATATGTTTCACAATAACGACATTCAAAGGGATGTGGGTGTAAGTTGAAAGGGCAAAAGACATGCCATGCCATGCATCTTTTTAACTTTATTAGGATTTGCTTCTCAAAAAAAAAAAAAAAAATTCTTAGAATTTGTTTTTTAACTTTATTTATTCCGGGAAAAATATTTTTTTATATGTCTAATATTTAAAACATATAAAAAATTAGTTCATAAAATTTTTTTATTGATAAAAAGTAAGTTATTTTTCAAATTTTGATAAATTTATTCAAATAAAAAATAAATTATATAAATATATACATTTATTATCACCAATTATTTTTAATTATTAACACTCATCACTGATTGTCACTAGTTGATGATAGTCACAAGAGATAGATGAGATTCATAAAAAAATTTTAATATATTTTTTATATTAAATATGGAATAATATAAATATAAAATTTAATAGTCTAAATTTTGTTATAATCTTAAAAATAAATGAAATTAATATTTTTATAATGTATTTTAAATATCAGTAAATATATTTTTTAAAAAAATTCATAGAAAAATTATTTTTAAAAAATAAACAAAACATTAATTTTAGTTATTTTCTTGTCAGATCTAAACTCAATTCAACTATAATAGTAAAAATATTGAATTTGCGGAAAAATGTGTTTATAATAGTAAAAATATTGAATTTGCGGAAAAATGTGTTTTCTAATGATACTTATGCGGATTTTGACATTCCTATTATAAAAATTTGATTTTGTTTGTTAAATGTCTACATTTTCAATTCTAAAAATATTTTTATTCACTCAAAAAGTCGTTTTAGGTATATTTTAAATTATTTTAATAATTTCTTTTATAAAATCTATAAATATTATTCATAAATTGTTGGCTTAAAACTTAAAATAAATATATTATTATGTCTATTCGATTTCAAAATCAAAATTGATTGTGAATTGTCAAGCTCTATTATGTTTGAATTCTACTTAAAACACCAAAAACTCGAAAACTTGACCAATGAAACTAGAAGCAAAACACTCTATTTGGAAGAAAAAAATAGCATAAAAAACTGAAAGTACGAACAATGGAGCTGAAAGAAAATTTAGAAAAGATGAAATATAAGTTTAACTGAAAATTTTTTACTAAAAATAAAAGTGAATTGTATATCTACATTAAATTGAACTTTATATTTTTTAGTTAGTTCAATTAAAGTTTTATTAATACTTTGTTTAGAATAAATCATGTAAGAAAATTTTTTTATTAGTGTGAGAATTTTATTATTTAGAACAAATGTTAACTTGATAGAATTTAATTGGGATAAATATATGATGAATTGAAATCATTTTATTTTCTGAAATACTATTATTTATTTTAAATAAGAATAGTACTAAGTTACAAAGTTAATAGAGCAATTTTATCTAAATTTTTAATTAGAATGAGTTCTCTCAAAATTTTATGACTTTTGACTTAATTTAACTTTTTTATCAAATTATTTTTTAATATAATACAATTCAATTCTTTTAAATGTAGACTTTCTAAATAATATAATCATTAAAATGAAAATTTTCTATTAAATTCTTTCAAAATCTAAGTTTTCATGTGAGGTTTAATAGATTTAGATTTTCTAGATCATTAATATTATTATTTATCTCCTCAAATTATGTTATCTCATACTTTTTCTATTTTGTTAAAATTTAGATAACCTCAACATACAATAATAGGGGTCATTAATAGGCATTTTTAGTGCAATTGACGTGAGAAATGTGAAGACTATAAATTCAATTAATTATGAATTATTCTAAGAATTTTATTTTTTTGGCTCAATATTGTCTAGTTTTATTAATTAAAAAATAATTAATTGCATCAATTAAATTTAGGTATTAATTAAGAAAGAATTTATATTTTGGCAAATTTAAGTACATATTTTTACGGTAACTTTCTGAAAATGACTTTTATAATTAGATGATATTTGATGCAATTGATGTGGTAAAATGGGGTTCACTGCATGCTGAATTGGTCCATTTTCATTGGCCACGTCATAACTGGTGAATAAAAATGGGATTAATTTTGAATTAAGTACTTTATTGAAATAAATTAGAGGTTAATAATTTCAATATAATGATTTTTTTAAGTGACATTTTTAAAATGACCCTAATAATTAAGTAATATTCTGTGCAATTTACTCGCATGCTTACCAATTCAGACAGCTTCGGTTCAACGTGGTGTTCAGGTCCCGTTGGCTTGTCTTTGTTGCGGTCTAGTAAATGAAGACCCATCTCATTTATTTGTGGGGTGCCAGTTTGCTCATGGTTGTTGGCAGGATAATGGTCTGATTCTTCATGACATTGGGGGATGTTCTTTTCTTGATTTTTTCTTTTCTTTATGGAATTCCTTAACATATTCTCAAATTGAGGCCATTGATACTACATTTTGGAGTATTTGGAGGCAACGCAATGCTGTTCTTTGGACCACAAGTCATGCCTTTCTATCACAGACGCTGGAGTTGGGTTTCGATTTTAAGCAGTGGAAGGAAGCTGAGGTAAGGCATCAGCCATCAGGTGACTGTGCCTTCTAGTGCCGCTGAGAGGTGTTTATCTTGGCAAAAACCGTCATCTGGTATATGTCAAATGTAATCTGGATGTGTCGGTCTTTTCTGAAACAAAATCAGATTGGCATGGGCTATGTTTTAAGGAATTGTTCCTGTTTGGTCTGTCTAAATGCTTGCCTGGTGTCGTTCCTGCTATAGAGGCTGAAGTCACGACTCTAAGAGAAGCTTTGAGCTGGGTTAAGTCCTTAGATTTTCGTAAAGTTATTTTTGAAATGGATTGCAAAGCAGTGATGAATGCTTTGTCCTCTGGAAATTTGGATTATTCTGAGCTTGGATATCTGCTTGAAGCTTGATGATTGCGAAGTCTGTGGTTGGTACAGAAAGTGAGTTTTCACTTCTTTTTGTTCATAGGCAAGCTAATGTTGTGGCTCATTCCAGGACTAGAGCTTCAACTTCATATGCTAGTCCAACTGTATGCCGAACGGCTTCAAGTTTCTTAGAGCCTTCGCTGGTTATTGACAATGATTAATGCAATGAATTTTTCTCCTTAAAAAAAAAAAAAGTATAAAGACACTCACATCTTTATTTAATATAAATATAGTTATCTCCCAATGTAGGTAAGTCTTTCTTGAGATGAGGAAAAAAAGGTAATGTAGGTAAATTTTCCTTGAAAAGAGGAAAAAACTTGTCTACATATGTATAAAATCACAATATATATTCTCATATAATAAACACAAAATACCTACTCAAAATTGTTTAATAAATATAAAATATACATATCAAATTTAGTACATTTGTAATTATCTGATTAATTAGTTCTGAGAATATCATTCTAAGAGTCTTAACAATTATCTAAAATTTTTTCTTCGACAAAAGCTGCCTCATCATCCATAAATTGATCAATGCACGGATTATCCAGCTGCTTCAAGCCGGTTTGTTCAAGGGCTTAATATTTTAAACAAATCAATTATTTGGCTAATTTCTAGGGCTATAAGATTATTCAAAATACTAGAAATTGGCTTGAATTTGGTTTGTTAAAATATTTTTTGAATTCACCCGTCAACTTGATTAATCTCATATATAATTGAGACTCAATATATAATTTTAGATGCATGTAAACTCAACTTGTGAACTTGAAATGAATTTTTGATATAATCATATAGATTAATATTTTATCTGATATTTATAAAAATCATTATATAATAAATATATATGAAGCAGAAAATAAAATTTAAACTTACAAAATTAAAATTAGTACATATATTTGGTTGACATTAATACTAAAATTATAAATTTTAATCAATTCGTTAAATTGGTAAGTATACTTAAACATAATAATATTTGGCGTGGCTCCATTAAAATCCTACTAATTTCCAGTGAATCCGGTTCAAGTGGCTGGACCTGTCCGGATTTAACAACCTTGGTTTAGCAAAAATAGGTGGAATTAGTAAAGTTTGGTACCGACAGTTGTGTTGATCCCAGTGTTTTTAAAATTAGATCAGTCAATAAATAGATCTGCTGATTAATTTACGAATAGATCAATTCAAGTAGTCTAATTGATTCGATTCAGTTAGTCTAATAATAAATAAAATTCAAAAAATATTATTTAAATAATTTTAAAAATAAAAAAATATTAAAATATATGTAAATATATTTAAAATACTTAAAAATATAAAAAAATATCTTAAAAATTAAATTAAACCTAATCGAACTGATCATCAATTTAATTCTTAATTTTACCAGTTCAATTAACCAATCCAATTCTGTTTTCAAGGCACTGCTCAATTATTCTCTATTACAAATTAAATGTTATTTTAGAAAAAAAATTTATTTAATAATATATGATATTTTATCATTATTTATAAATATTAATTATTTTTTTAATTTTATATTTTTTCATAATAATTATTTTTTATAAAATATATAATAATTTATAAAAATAATTAATTAAAAATAAAATAATTTTTTATTTATATAATAATATCTATTAAATATAATTTTTAATATATATAAAAAATGTTAAATGAAATCTAAGATGAGAGAGAGAGGGCGTCAGCAAAAAGAGAGGAGAAGATGGCTACAGAGAAGGCTGCTGCGCAATTATGGAATTATTAAAGTTTGGTACTATCAGTTGGGTCGCCCACTCCAACTCCAACTAGATTTTGTCTTTTCTTCTCTATTTTTTCTCACCATTGAATCCACCAACTCCAAAAGAAAGCAACCAGACGGACTCCTCTCCTCTCCTCTCTCTCTCCTCTCTCTCTCTATCTCATATCATCATATTAAAAAGCACCATCCATTTCGATTCCTTCTCCCTTACGCAAAAAGTAATTCTCTCCCTCTTTATCACACACAACTCTGTATTTTATTCGTTACATTTCACTTCTGTCATGTGGCAAAGATTTAGTTAAACGATTTCTAGTCGCTGGGAAATCCAGTTTTCTCCGTAGTCTAACCCCATATTTTGTGTCAACGAACGTGATAAAAGATGAAGATCAATATAAAAGAGTCGTCTATGATATGAACAGCCCAGGAATTGCCTAATCGACGTCTATGGCTGTCCACCTTAGACTTACCGCGTGAAAGAAACCATATTCTCCCGATTCCTTTCAAGTTAAAGCACTCAAAGAGGCTTTGTCCAAGCTTCTTGTACCATTTTACCCTGTGGCAGGGAGACTGGCAGGAAATGAAGATGGCAGACTAGAAATAAATTATGCTCCCTTAGAAAAAAAATTTTATTTCATAATTTTTTCGTTTTATAATTATCGATGAATATTAATTAATTTTTTTTAATTTTATTATTTTTTTATAATAATTATTTTTTTTGAAATATATAATAATTAATAAAAATAATTAATTAAAGATAATAATATTTTTTAACATCTATTAAATATAATCTTTAATTTACGTGCAAAAACTTTAAATAACATATACTAGGAACAAAGGGAGTAGCGCCAAAACATCTACCAAAGAACAAAGGGCGTAGCACCAAAAGAGTTTTGTTTATAGAGGGCCAAACAGACCTTGCAATAGATGACCTTGGCGACTTAATGCTCCAAGTCCACATTCAGCCACTCATTCCGATTGTTGATTATTCGAATGGCATCTTTTCTTTCCCACTTCTTGTCTAAGCATTAATAATTTTCATGACTTTAGGTGATTAAATGTTGAAAATAAGACCAACCTAAAGACTCGTCACCCAGCTTTTTACACTATCCAAACAAAAGGAAAGCAGATAACTTTCACCTCTTCATTTTCATTCCTCCTATTTTTTCTGTTCTGATCTTCCTTTCTCTCTTGTCCGACAAGAATCAATGCCTAGCTTTATATACAAGAGAATTTCACATCTCAGCCACAAGTGGTCCATTACAATTGCTTCACAAATGAACAACCTACTAGTAAATACAAGATATCGAAGATCAGAAAAATTATAGTGAAAGCACCTTTTTTTTCTTTTAAGTCACCTTTTCTTCTAAAGACGCTGATTAGCAGCACTTACTACTGCTAGGTTACTACTTTCACATGTGGTGAACTATCACTTGGACTTCAATGGCATCGGACACTAGCAGAGGGCGGTAGGTTTCTCCATTTCATCAACACATGGTGCGCTGCAGTGCGCGGTCTCCCTATTAGCATCTCACCGTTTTATCCATAGGACCATTGTCCACTGCCAAGTCCCTCCAGCCCCAAAATTTAAACACACAGAATATGGCAAACCACTAAACATGGCCGCTTCAACCAGACACCTTAAATAACAATCAAATTCAGTTGAAATCCTTAAGATCACACCTAAACAACTCAGTACGTTGAAGTCTAGGGCAAACAACAGTCGTGATAAAACAGGTTACAGCAGCTACGAGATCCTAACTGCGCATATATGGCATTGCACATGCAGAGCATGCGGCTTATCTGGTGATCAAGCAATCAAGTTAAACATAGTTGTGGACGGTAGGTCTAGATTACATCCAAATCCAGATGAAGGAAAGAGATTTATACTACCAATTCCTCATGATCATGGGAGTTGGGCACTGGCCATATGCCTAGAGACAGATCACATGCAATCTTTTGAAAGGTTGTTTTATGAGTTCCAACATTGCAACCTTTGATGTATGTAGCCCCCGGTCATATATTAGAACAATGGTCCAAAATTCCTGCATTTTGAACCCAACATTCTATGCGTAGACGTGATGTTTTGGCATGTTGAGCTTACAATTTTGGGTTGACTCCATATAGAGTTTTACATTGGATTACGTGCATATTATGTTAGCATTGATCTAGAATTGTAAAGATAAATATAAATCTAAAGCAATGACGTTTAAAAAGAGAGTGAATAGAGAGGTTATTTTCCAGGATTTCTTTCTAATCTACAAGAGGATTACACGTTTAAAGTACAAATACGATTTTCTACATTATAAATTATTCATCCTAAAAGAACTCCCATGCAAAAGTAAGACAGACAGGAGAAATTTTCATAAATCTGGAGCACAGCAAACAAGCAAAACAGTCCACGACATAAAGCTTACAAGAACGTATCTAGCAAGTAGTGATCCACAAGACCAGCAAACATGAAGCCATCCAAGCTCCCAGTAGCATTAGATGCTGTCACATATGGAAAACATAAATTAGAGGTTAGATGCTTGATCAAAAAAAAAAAAAGATAAATAGAGATTATATGTAGAGCCCACCATCACAAGCTCTGCAAACCAGCAAAAGAAAAAGATGTTTTAATAGACAACGATCAAATGAAAATCACCTGATCAAATACGAAAAATGTCTGTCTGGAATCTCTCATCATACAGCCGCCAATGGCCATACCTTTCCATGTGGAAGACTGACCTTGGGATGTAGAAATTTGGCTTTTTAATCTCCTTCAAATTCTTTAAACCAGACGTCGCATTGATGATGTCTCGACTTGTCAAATTAGCACATCCATATAAATCCAAGTATTTAAGATTCGAACACCCTTCACAAATTGATGCAAGCCCCTGGGCAGATAACTTGGAGAACCGAAGTTCAAGATGCTCCAAAAGTGGCATAAATTTGGCAACTGCAGCTGCCGCTGAATCCCCATCTTGAGGACAAGCATTTAGATATTCATTAGGGACAATTCCCACATGTTCTGATGGATCCAACCAGTTCATGAGGTTCCGCTTTAAAACCTTAAGATTGGGGCAATTCCTCCCTATCATCACCAAAGATTCATGAGATATTTCGTGGCAATAACTGATGTCAATCTCCCTAAGTTTGGTGCAGTTAAGGGCAATTTGAACCATTGATGCATCAGTAACATTTGGGCAGCTCTTGATTGACAGAACCTCAAGCTTCGGGCACCTGGGAATGCTAATAATTGTCATCAACACCTAATTCTTTGTTCAAAAACTCCTTTTTTTTTTTTTTTGGTTGCTGATAAATCATTGATAACAAACATAGTTATTCAATAAAATTATGGAATTGAAAATTCATTGATTATATTAATTCTTCATAAAATTAAGAATCCTCATCAACATCTATGCTACGTAATCTAATGTAACAGGGACAGTAACAGATTAACAAACATAGTATAAGCATTACATTGGATTATATCATACCAACGGAGTCTAGTTCTTCATTTAAGAAAAAAAACTCGCTTTATTGCTAATAATTGTGTTTTTACCTTCCGGCGGCAAAATTGAGCGAGCGATCGGAGCAGTGTCGGGTGCGAATCGCGATGAGGTCGCCACCGCTCCAGCAGACGATAGAGCTAAGCATTGAATCGATTTTTCTCTCCAACTCGGGTGCCCACCAGCTAGGCGACTCGGTTGACGAGTCGAACAGAGTCTCGAGATTGAATGCGGAGTGCAGAGAGGGGTCCTTGCAGGCGCTGAGCCAGAACTTGCATACCATCATGGGTCCTCGCCATCGGTGCTCCAAGCTGAGTCGCGAGAGGATGTTGATCAAGCACTCACGAGTCAGCTCGGACCAGTCAGTGACGAGTCTAGACTCGGCCCCGGTATCTCCTCCACCGCTATCGTCATCCTGACCGTTCATTTTTCTTTTTAATCTAATTCTAGGGTTGCATATCGTTGAAGACGGGAGAATGGCATTGGAAAATGGCAATGGATAAAATGGTCATTTAAAGGCCGTTTGGTTCATTTAAAGGCTATTTAAAGCCATAGAATTAATGTTAATGATAGATTTAGTTAAGTCATAAGATTAGAAAAGTTAATCCTTAGTTGGTAGAAATATTTTAATACTAATATTGAGTCACCTAGATTTTTAATTTCATGTTTGGTGTGATAGTTTAAATAATAGGATAAATTAATAAAATAAAATAAATTATTTAAATAGTCTTTGCATTGTGGAGTTCATATTTTTCCTTTTATCATTTTTAATATGTATTTTTAAATTTTTTGATATTGATTTTGTGTTTAAATTTGAATCATCATTTTTTCTGTAAGTATTTTTTTATAATTTTATTTTTTGATGTTAGATATTATCACATTTTTTTCTTTTTCAAGTAGATATTTAATAAAACTATATTTAATTATTATTTTGTTTTTTAATTTAATAATTTAATTTTACTATTATAAATCATAAATTAAATAAATTACATATATTTAACTTGATTTTTATAAAAATAAAAATTTCAAAGAAAAGGAGAAATGAATCGTTTTATTGTTTGAAATACACATAAAAAATTTAAAATTATTTACTTTGGTTTAGTTTTAAAACAATAAATTTACAAACTAAATAATCCTCTAATTAAACTAGTCAAATAAACGTATGAATCTACTAAGGCTATTTTAGGTATTATAGATTTATAAATTCAAAAATTACTGAAGGTATTATAAATTTATAAATGCAAACATTAGTAATTCCATTAAAATGAGATTAATAAAGACAAAGGAAGGGTAGATTTGAGTTAAGATTATTTTCATGAGTTAAGTAAGTTTTTAAGATTCGTAAACCAAACTCATTTTTTAAACTAAATATAAAATTAGTGATTAATCTTATAGTTTAGCTATACAATATTGTGAACAAAACAGGCTATTAGGGTTTTAAAATGGATAGGCGTACCTAGCAATGTTATGCAACAATATTTTTAAAAGTGGATTGGATAATAAATTGATCAACATATTGATTTTCAATTTGATCAGTTTGACCAATATAACTGATCAAATTCTATAAGATTTTTTACTTTTTAAAAAATATATAAATAGTATTTAATCATATTTTAAAAATTTTAAAAATATAATATGATAAAATAATAAAATTATTTTAAAAATTTTAAGTAAACTAGTGTAATTTAAAAAAAATTAATTTTTTCATAAAAATAATATAATTTTAAATTGAATTAGTTGGATTAAATTTCAGTTTTGAACAATTTTTTTAAAATTTGATTGATTTTTTCAATTTTGACTTATTTATAGGGACAATTTTTAATATTAAACCAAATCAAACCATTAATCAATTTTAAATTACTGATCTGACTGACTGGTTCAGTCTAATTTTAAAAACATTGGTATTTAACATTTTCTAAATTATCAAACCTCAAATATTTGAATTGAAATTTAATTGGCTCAAATAAATATTATATTTAATTTTAAATAATTTTATTATTTAGCTTGATATTTAAGTCAAATTAAATTAAAATTATATCAAATTGAAATATATATTAGAAAGTTTATATTTAAATAATTTGATTTAATTTAATTTTTATTTAAGTTTTTTTTAGAATTGAATTGAATTTGACTAAATAAAAATAAAATTATGATCGATATATGCAAATTAGAATTGAATCAAAATTTATGGATATCAAATTGAAATTCATAGTACCGATAAATTCAAATAACCAGTTCAATACTGGATCAATCACTTCTAAATGATGTAGTATAGTTCAGTTAATAAAACCTTTTTTATAACTAAAATGGGAAAACAATATTTTTCAAATAAATAATTACTAAATAGGTTGACTGATTAATTTTTTATTCAATCAGTTTAATTCATTTAATCGATCCAATCAATAGGTATTTTTAAAAACAATAAAAACTATATAGATATATAAAATATTTTAAAAATAAAAAATAATATGAGATGATAAACTAAAGAATAAAATATTTATAATGTTCAAATTTGAAGTACAAATATGATTTTTTAAAATTTTAAATTTTTATAAAATAATATAATTTTATATTAAATCAATTTGAATCAATTCATTAATTTTGACTATTTTTAATTTATTTTAGTTATTTTTATCAATTTTTAATTAATTAATTTTTATCATTGATCAATTGAACTATTAATTTCTGATTTTATTAATTTAATTAATTTATCCAATCTGATTTTAAAAGCATTCAGATATACACTTATGGTTGATAAAGTGATCGTTGATTTATAATCTAAATATCCATATTTTTATTTTTCTACTACTTGAATCCATTCATTTGCTTATTGATTTATATATTTTGTTTATCCAGTAACTAAACATTAGCTTCATTCCTAAAAGCATTAGAAATGTAAAATAAAGAAATTTGTAAGGAAAAATTTATTATAAGAACTAGGATTAAAAAAAAAATGTCTTGAACTTTACATTTTATTTGGATGTTTAATAAACTACATGAGAAGGACAATGAAAAATTGATTCTTTCCTCAATTCCCAATTCAGAATCCTTCATCATTCTTCTAAACATCAAAATATAATAAAAAAACAAAAGTATCAATAATCTTATGTTTTTTCTTTTCCAACTCTGCCAATGAAACAATATATTTTTTTTAATTTTTTTTTTATCCTCCTAAGATTCTCAAAACGTGGTATTAGAAAATAATATACTCATCCTTGTTCATCAAAACTTACTAACAAAAAATTTAAGGGTTCAGGATCATTTGGCCCCTCAACTATTTTAAGATGTTTAATTAGACCTAATTTTAACTTTATGGTCTATTAAAATTACTAATTTTGAAAGACAGCTCTAATAAGTCCTAATTGATTAGTCACTCAGAAGATGAGCAAAACCCCGTCAACTAACTAAAAATAATTTTTTTTTTCAATATAAAAATCTGTTGTAATTACTTTTTTCTTTCAAAACTCAGCAAAAAAAAAAAAAAAAGCCTTGAATCAAATATATGCATGAAGTCAAATCTCAATTAATAAAAGCTATTTCTAACTAATAAAATTACAAAATCAAGAAACAAAATCATCTTCTTCATCCTTCTCAAACCTTACTCATCTTTTTTAATAAGCAAAAAGTTTTACAATGGTAAAATATGAAAAACAAACTTAACAAGACTTGCAACAAATCTCAAACACTATCAAGCTTCCCAACAAAGTCGATAAAAACCAAACAAACCAAATCAAGGCAGCATGCCAAGAGAAGAAGAAAAACAAACTAAGATTCAGGATCGAAAACAAGAATCCAAAAGCAAACCAACAAACCATAATCATCCATAATTGATAACATAAGGAGACAACTTTATAGAAACAACAAAGGCTGATCAAATCTTCCATAAGTATTTAGAAGCATCTCTTTAAAAAACTAAAATCAAAACCTTAGTAAGAACCGAGATTTGATGGAAGGAAAGCTGAATTTTATGCTTTTATGGAGAGAAATATGTCTGTTGTACTAGGAATACCTTGGCAGCCATAAGGCTGTAATAAAATTCTCATCAAAAGCTAATCACAATAAATAAGTTTGATAAAGGGTGAATTTCAACTACTAAAAATCTGCCCCAATTCAACATGTGATTTATTGATGCAGAGAATTTTCAAGTTTTATTTTTCACTGTTGATGTAGGCATCTCCTTGAGACTAATTCAATCGTGATGTAGTATGACAACATCAAGAGTAGAAGCATGAGAAGTTTAATATTGATTACCTCTTTAACTCCCTCCACCTTATCTTCAACTGAACCGCCTAAATCAAGATCCTTGGCTAGTTCTGCGTTTAGGGATGACAATAAGGAGGAGATTCTCCGCTTTGGACGAGGATCTGCTTCGATGAGTGGGAAATTTCCATCTTTTCTTTTCATGGGGTGGAAAACCTCTCTACTCCACTTGTCCCCACGAGGATCACTGAAGTGGATTTAATGAGGCTTAAAAATATTAAATGTATTTTTATAAATTTTTATATTTACTAGACATATATTTTATATTATTAGATGCATATATTAATATTTTGTGTATAATTTTATATTTTTATATTATTAATTTCTAACAAAAAATATTGTTATTTTATAATATAACTAATTATATTTAAAAAAAACAATTTGAAAGTAATAGCAAAAATAAAAAAATTTGTCTTGCAGAGAATCCCCGCATCAGCGAAAATGGGAGAAATTCCTCCCACCCCTCCCCCTCCGGTTGCCATCGGTCTTCTCCCTCATTCCTTAAGCTGAAATCTAAAACTCCTCCACTTTCTCAGCTTCTCTCTTCTCTTCTGTCAACTTTTCGTTGAACCCTCTCTCCCTACCACCGCCACTATAACAAAACTATCACTCATAAACCAAGATGGCCAACTCCTTCAAACTCAGATCATGAATGAAACCCAATTCAACTCAATTGAAACTTAGTATAAAGTTGGGACAAATTGCGAGAGAAAGAGAGTTATGGTTGATAGGAAAGGGTTATGATTAGTCACCATTAGAGTGAAAAATTAAGTAGAGATGGTGAGGTATAACAAGTAGAAAGCTAGCAGGTTTTTTTAGGATAATGTTTTCTTTTTTACTTTAAATATCACCTTCACCTGCTTTTGCTATGGTACGCACTCTCCTTAATAAAGTCAAAATTAGACTTGTTAAGACTATTTTTTTTTTTATAATTAATGGGTTTAATAGGTCATAAAGTTAAAAAAAAAAAAAAAAAAGATCTAATTGGATATCCCAAAATAATTGAGAGCCAAATTCACTTCTATTTTATCTTTTTAATATTCATGAAATTCGAATTCAAAATGTCCATTCAAAATAACCTCACTTTTATCTCTAGAAAAAAGTGGTATAATCTCTCATTCTCTGCTCCAAAACTCCGGGAATAATAATACTATTTATGATGGTGACTCTAGCCCTAGGTATAGGTATCACATGTAATGCTTAAACTAAAAATTTGTTTTCCTTTTCGTAAAAAGTATTCATCATACTCTATACAGACGTAACAAAGCAAAAATCATTAGATTCTCACAGGGCATCAGTTACTAGTATTGTACCCCAGACTTTGGAATGACAATCTTTGGTAGCCATTTTTTAGTTCAGAATTTCTTATCTCTACGTTGTTTCAAAAAGCATAATATGCAAATTCAAGAGAAGCCAGTGAATTTTAGATGCATCACCGCTCCGCATTTCCAAGAAACAAGGCCAAGCATCCCGTCATAATGTAATAAACTTATAATCATCTAAAGATTTAATGTTGTCATAAACACTGCAAAAGATGGACAAGACTGCTGCCTAGCTAAAAATACTATGCATTAGATTAACTCAAAATAATTTGCCAAACCTGGCCCTCCAAAGGCACGAATTGCAAGAGAACCCTAAAACGAATCAGGCAGATCGCATTTTGATGATTAGGCACTGTAGAAATTCCAATAGTTATTATAGGATAAGACCAATTTCATCGCAAAAAATGGGGCCGCAATTGATGTTACCATAATTAAACTTCAAGACAGACTTCAATCTTAAATTCCATCCAATTTTAACAATGCTGTCAAGTTGTAATTCAAGTTTTAACTTCAATTTTAAAAAAAAAAAACCTATTTAACAAGTTTGAATTCAATTATGAGCTCAAAGCTTGAACACTACATATTAGCATTCATGATGAATACTTTCAATACAATTGCAGCAGAGATAAAACTAAGATCTAGAACAGGCAAGAAGACAGCCGTTGTATTAGCTGAAGGAATGCATGAGATAATCAAGCAATACTAGATGCACAAGGTTGAAGAGCCACAAGCAAACACATGCCCAAATCCTTCACCCAAAGGTTTGGTAACTGTCCCCAAAATTATGCAGAAGACCATAAATCAATTTTCTATTTTTCACCACTGCTCGCTTAACCATTTTCTAAGCAACCAAATGGAATGTTATATAGGAAACACAAATAATGAGTCTTCTAAATCATGACTGCATCATTCCATGAAGATAAGTTACAAACGAAATCTCATATCATGGATGCAACATTATTAAAATGTAAGAAAACCCAACTTCAACTGAGAAAAGTGCAACTCCAAAAAAATAAAGCATAGAATGAAGATAAAAATAAATAAAATTCACGACAAAAGAATAATAATAAAGTTGGGAAACAAACATGCTAATCGGTCACTGGGACCTGAATCAATTGGTTTCGCAAATTCAACAGTTCACCGGACAAAATATTGTAGGAAAATAGAGGACAAATAATGAGAATGCAGGCATGGAAAGACCTATGATGTCCCACTACTTCCCAAACATGTGCATATAGTATTGGAAACTTACTCCAGCCTAATTCTGAAAATCGTAATTCCATTTAATAGCAATCATCTTCATAAACTGGATCAGCACAAAAGGAATAATGATACCCAACTAACCAAATAAAGATGAATAAGAGAATGGATGGGACAAGTGATAAACTTTTGCATTTGGCTGTTCTGTTGGGCAAGGTGTTTCATGCAATAAACTCACAATTCCATGACACAGTTCAGTGGCTTTAACTCCCCCGATCTTAGAGCTCAAATGTGTGCATGTACACCTACTTAATAAAACTGCTGACGCTAAAAACAACACATCCCTGCCCATATAGTCTCATTCTTATACTCAACGTACATTTGTCCAAGAAACCCACGCCTACCAACTAATTCTTCTGTTACTGTTTGTCTATAATTATATGCTGAAACAACATTTAAGCACCATCTAGATATCAACAAAATTTAGCAGATCAAAAAGACCAGTGATTTTAAACAAAGGAAAAAGGAGTCAATAAGCACATTGAATAGTTTCAACACATAGACATTAAATGAACCACAACATTTTTGAAAATAAAATATTTATGGCCCAAAATGAGAATTAATTCACTTACAGATGCAAAACGGCAAAACTGTCAAAGATCTAGTAAAGTCATAATGTTATTGAACAACATTTTAGCATAATCTGGTAACACACTTTCCAGCATAATGTTATTGAACTACATTTTAGCATAATCCGGTAACACACTATCCAGCATAATGTTATTGAACTACATTTTAGCATAATCTGGTAACACACTTTCCAGCTATAGCATCATTATGTAATTATTAAAACTTAAATCAATAATCAGCTCCAAACTCGAACAACTAATGAAAACAAATAGTAAACTCAGAGCAACAACAACAATAGGGCAAATAACCAATCATACACCAGAAGAGCAAGCGAATTAAGCATCAATCTCATCTTATTAACAGGAGTTCAAACACAGATACATAAATCAAAGAGATTACAGCGTGAAGAATAAAAACAAGGTACAAGGTCACTAGTAGGAGGCATAAAGAGGGCGCCTATATTCATCAAAATACTCATCGCGATTGACGAAAACGATAGCATACAGAGCATAGATTATTCCAGGGACATAACCGAGGATAGTCAGTAGCACACACAGCCAAAACTCAACCTGCAAAAATTGCATAAAATCAAACCAATTTTTGAAAATTAGAGATCATAAGGTTCCAATCTGATGAATCACTTACGCTGCAACAGCCGTGCCTGAGGCAAACGCCCAAAGGAGGAAGCAAGATGGCGATAAGGATTTCGCAGAAGATCTCACACTTGGTCGGCATGTTTTTTTTTTGTTTGAAAAAAAAAATCTAATTGACTTATAGTGAAGGGAAGCGACAGCGATGGGTTTTTTATATATATATATATATATATATATAATTATTATTAAGGAGACAGCATTGAGGTCCTTAACACGTTTTATTGAATATTACCCAATAATTCTTGCATCAAATAATTATTTATAAATCTCTAATAAATTTATCATCACACCTCGATAATGAGGTAACCATATAACGAAAATATGAATAATTTTGTACTTACAAAAAATGATATAGCGATAATTTTATTAAATAATTATAAATAATTGTTTTATATTATTTATTCAGAATAAGTAAATATTTTTTTCAAAATTTTTTAATTTTTTATTAGAGTTAACTCTTAAAAAAATCTCAAATTTTAGTTTTGTAATATCCCTTAATTTTAAATAATTTATTATATTTTAAGTAAAAAAAGGTTAATTATTTAGAATTATTTATACATATAGATTTTAAATATTTTTTTTGAATTATTTATTCATTCCTTATTATCCAATTGCAGGGAAAGCACAAACTGGTTAAGTTGGGGCTCTATATTTTGGTCTGTTGTACCTTGATTTTGCGGTAAGTATTATTATTATTATTATTATTATTTCTTTTCTCTCCATTCTATTGAGGCTTTGAATTAATATTTGTGTGAAACCCTTTTAATTCGATCCAGTTATATATATATATATATATTTATATAAAGAACTGGTTTCGATATTATTGTCGATTGATTGTATTCAGATCTCGTTTCTTGTAACAAAGGTGGTTTACTTGTTAAATTGGTTTCTGTTGTCATGACCTTGTTAAATTCATTTTGTTTCCTTCCTTTCTAATAAGTGATTCTTTCATTATGCCTTATAGAAATAGAAAAATCTATTCTCAAGCTTGTTAACCTATGCCACTTATACAGTAATGATTATTGAATTTTGGCTTTCGCTACCTCACTTTCTACTGCTACCTTGGAATTGGCAAACACTCTTTGATATATCCCATTTGCTTCATATCCTTTTCGATAAAATTGATTAATTTTTTTTTAATTTTAATAAAATTAGTTAAAATTAATAAAATTTTAATAAATCTAGTCAAAATTTAAATTGATCAAAATGAAAAAATATATTACGTGATATAAATTTTTATAAAAAAAATTAGTAAAATCAGTTAACATTAGTTACTAACATCAATTAACATTATTAACTCAATATTTTAAATTGATCAAAATATAATAATATATTATGTGACGTGGTAAACAAACTAGTATGAATTTTTATTAAAAAATTAGTAAAATCAATTAATATTAGTTACTAATATCAATTAATATTATTTTAACTCAATATTTTAAAATTGATCAAGATAAAGTGACATTAATTTTTATAGAAAAATTAGTAAAATCAGTTAATATTAGTTACTATCATTAATTAACATTATTTTAACTCAATATTTTAACGTGATACATCATCATATTTTGATTGATTTGAATTTTTACTAGATTTATCAAAATTTTATTATAGTTTTGGCTAATTTTACCAAAATCAAAGGAATTAACTAATTTTGTCAAAATTTTATTAATTTTATCAAATTAAAATAATTAATCAATTTTATCAAAATTAAAAAAAAATTGGATTTAAGAGCCAATAACCCTCATATTATATAGATTTACTATTTATATGCTTACGGCCATTTTAGCAACTGTGACCTTACAAGTATTATTATTATAATCTTAAACCCAAATCATGTAAATTCTATTTATTTTTATTGGTTGTCAAATAAAAATTACTAATATTATTTTGCACCTTCTTGCAAATTTCATAGCTAGTAGTATTATTATCCTATTATAATTTCATGTTTTGTTCCCATCGATGTTCGCAATTTTATATATATATATATATATATATATATCTGAATATGTATGTAAATTTAATTTAAAATGAGTTTATAAATATTAAATTAAAGCATTATTCTAAAGTGTATTTTTATATTCTAAATTATATAATTTAACTCTTGTTTTTGTTAATCTTTTAAATTTGCAAATTTATAGTACAACTTGTAATTTGAATTATTAATTTAATTATTTATATAGAAAAGTTTGGATCTATCAATATCTATCTTTGTGACAATTTTTATATAATTATTGTGCTAACTTGATTAGCTTCCTATGAGTTAGCTTGTATTGAAACTAATTATCTATCTTAAAATTGTATAGAAAATTCGGATAATTATTGTGTTAGTTGAGATTATCTATTTTGTAGTTGAACTTATCTCATTTTCTGAATTATTTGGACTTAAGTTATTTTTGGAGTTAAAGTGTGTGATAATTATAGTAAATGACATTTTTTTTTTGTCCCTTTAAAAACTTTTTAGCATGAACATATTTAAAGATTTAACAAAAATTTTTCAAATATGTTTTATAAATGTTGTTGGCATGGATCTTTAGCAAATTGATTATATCATTTATTTTTATTAATTATGAAATTTTGAATTAAATGTTTACTAAATATTTTATGCATTTAGAGCTTATAAGCTTTCGAGAATATGTCTGGAAATTGTTTAAAATTTCATATGATACTTTGAACTCGTAGTTGATATTATGAATTTGAATGCTTTGAATAATTTTGATTTAATTTATTGATTCGAGAGTATTGAATCGTGGATTATTAACATCTGAATTTTTTAGTATTATTTTTTATAATATCGTTCTAATATTTGAGTTTCTATTATTTGAATTCCTATTTATAATATGATGTATGTTTGAATAAGTTTTGCTTTTTAAATTAGTATTTGGTACCTAGTTATTTGTATCTGATTATCTATTATTTGAGCCATGTTGTGTGAACTATTATGATAATAAGATTGCATTACTTGTTGATGTCTATTTGAATAAGTTTTGCTTTTTAAATTGATATTCGGTACCTAGTTATTCGTATCTGATTATTTGTTATTTGAGTCTCATTGTGTGGACTATTATGATAATAAGATTGTATTACTTACTGTCATGCTTCAAAATTTATTGAGTCATTAGAGTCATGCATTCATTTCTATTGAGGAGGTGATTTGGGCATTTGGTGATGTGAACTATCATCGCTTTGGAATGCTATACCGACATGATTTGATTTGAAATATTTTACTGGTTTGAATGAATTAAAATATTGATTTGAAACCTTTATTAGCTTGATTGCTTAAATAGTTTTTAATTATTTGTAGTATTAACATATTTATTAATGTAAAATTATCGTGAAATTATTTGAACGATTGTCTATTCTTATTTTATTATGTGCTATAATTATCATTCACTGATTATTAACTAAATTCATGTATACTCTTTTTTTTTTTTTTTAAGATCAATAGACATCTATAACTAGTCGAGACTTCAATTTACTTTCATTGGAGGATTTGGTTATCTTTTTCTCATATTTCTTTTATATGTCTGAACTTCATTTTTCTCGGGCTTAATTTCTATTGTATTCATCTAGGTGATTTAACTTGATTCTACTTGATAGAGATTCTATCGTTCTCATTTGAGATTCTTTTGATTATTATTACTTATTCAAGTTTGTTATTGTTTAAGTTAATGATCATTAAATATTTCTTTCTTTCATTAGAAATATATTTTTTTTTGTCTAGATTTACATAGATTGATGTAATATTAATTTGTGCGCTAATCACGGTCCTGAATTGGGTCGTGACTAGTTTGTTTTTCAAAATTAGGATAAATTTTAATTTCAATAAAAAGGATCCTAATTTAAATGTACATGTGATCGAACGGAGTGGGTGGATATCGATTCAGATCTATGAAGCTGTCCAGCACACACGTTTTGTGCTGGGTTTTGGTAACGTAGTAGCTTTTATCAATTGTATTCCAATACTCATTACAATTGAATTTTTGGCTAAGTCGTTATCTAGAGTGCAATTATTTATTTTTCTTGAATTTAGTGAAATGGTGATATAAGACTTGTTTGGATTAAAATTTCAGAATTTATGGACTTTTTTTTTTGTGAGCATCACAATTTATGGACTTTTTACAGAATCCATGAATT
This sequence comes from Omphalea diandra, assembly GCA_949677035.1. NCBI lineage: Eukaryota > Viridiplantae > Streptophyta > Magnoliopsida > Malpighiales > Euphorbiaceae > Omphalea > Omphalea diandra. The sequence goes on from CATIWR010287468.1 coordinate 34,460, forward strand.
CAAAAATTATGGATTTTAAATCTATGAATTTGAAGGGTATTTCTTATAATGACAAAATAATTTTAAGCGTCAATCATAATGATTTTACAAATTCTACCAACAATTCATGAATTTTTCCACTTCTTTTTTCAAGCCAAACAGTGAATCTTTGATTCAATATATAGGTTTTTATAAAATTTCTCATTGAGATTAATCACAATTATATACAACTTATGTAGCAACATCGATTTAGCGGATATTCTTTCGTAGGTTTGTTGTTAAACACAAGTAACCCTTTATAACCCACTTACTATATTATTTACAAATTATAGTGCAACTGATTTTCTCTTTGCATCACTCGTACCAGTATAAGTTCAAGTACGAGCAGTCCAGTTTTGTTATTTGCCCCAATGTGCAGCCAATTTATTCCCTGACCCTGGATGGCCATTCAGCACAGTGGTATCAGGACATGGATTGGCCTGTAATGGCTAGTCTCAACGTGTCCTTACCAGGGTATAGTTACTGGCTGTGTAACATCAGGGAAGCAATCTCAACCAGGCATTTACAATTACAGCTAATAGAAAGTTAGAAACTACCATGTTATGTATGTCCTCAGTTTCAAACTTTAGCTCCAGGAAGTAAAGAATGTTATGCAGCCATTGATGCTTCAAAACTGGAAACATTTAAGATTTTCTCACTTCTAAGGCATTGTGGGACAGTAGAGTTATCACAAGTCAGGTCAGGGAAGTTTCTTCTAAAATCTGACCCAACCCAATCACAATCGGATTCAGCTGATTTGAGATGCATACCACCTTTCTATAGCCTTTACTCTGCAAGTTGGGATGATGAAAACGAAATTGTCAAGAAGTGTCATCAGAATCAGATGTACCAAAAAAAAGAAAGCTATCATATGAGTTGTGTAGGACATTTCCATAGTGAATATAAAATTGGAACACAGGGTAAGCAATCCATTTCGTATAAGAGATTAGTACTTGAACCTTGGTGCCATGCAATGATGTTAAGTGATTCTAATGCAAAAATTTCACATAAAAACAAATAATGGAACATAAATAATAGGACAGATAATCCATAGCAAGAAATCTAAATTATATGTACAAACACCATCTGCCACAAATATTTATTTATCTTCTTTGACCATTAACCGTGGCAATAAAAAACATTCTGCAACTCCAAAGTAAATTTTGATGTCCACATGTACCTGAATCATCAGTTATTTGGTCTGTTACATATATGGAATTAAGATGTTTATTTTATTTATTTCCCAGTTACATATTCAGCAAAACTAACTGCCTTTCATGCCTTCTTTCCATCACAATACTTAAGTCCAAATTTCAGAGATTGAGCAAAATCCATCAAAGTGATGCATGACGATGACAAAACCTAATAAAGTTGCATTGTTCTCAAAGAAAAATTCCAGCATATTGGGTGATAAACCTTAAAACAAAATTACTCGGTCAGTTATGTTTAGATCAAACCTTCTCAGCTAAAAAACTTCTGCTTCCTTTCATGCAGTTTCCAGTCTTGTCAGTTCCTAAATAGCACAAACAAACTGTCAGTTTCTAAGCTTGATCAGATTTCTGAAGTATTATACCATCTTCAAAGAAGAAATTAAACAGTGGAATTTAACATGGATGCTGATAATACGAGCAATATTGAAGGTCACATGGGGACTAGAATCCATGTTTTACAACTGCAAATATTTCTTGGCCATGTGTTTCTGTCCTCATAAGCTTATGCTAAAGCCAGGACTTGTCCCAGCCCATTGCTGTCACCAGCAGCAAGCCAGTTGGATCCTGCAGCACTTTCATTGACAGAAAGTAGTTCAGGTATGTATGCATTTGTCTCAAGTCTCCAATAGCAGGTTGATTCCTTAGGTTTTAGTTATAGAGTGTGAAGATTAATCAGAAGAAATGAAAATGCCTGACAATGTTCCTTGTCAGGATGGATTCAACCTTCTCTGCTAAACTAGTTCTGCTTCCTTTCATGCAGTCTCGAATCTCTTCAATTCCTGAATAGGACATATACTGTAAGTTTCTGACCAACAAATTTCAAAAATGGAATAACATTACTTGTTTACCAAAAAGGACTACTTAGATTGAGAAAAAGAACCTCAGAAACGTATGATGCTGACAAAATAACCCTTATCATCATCCACCTTTCCAGTGGGTAATTCCAAAACAAGCCTCCGAGTGGGGACTCTAAACCTTATATATGCACGGAAATTCATGAGGATTTGGATGGAGTAACATCGTAGAAGCACAAACGTATCTATCTTTCAACTTGAATATATAGTCATTCGAGGTGGATCTTCAAGAAATTCAGGCACTGAACACACTAACAATACCTGCTTAGTAAGAACAGTGTACATCTCAACTTTTCCAAAAGAGTTAGTACAGCTACAGCTGGTCCTTGTGCAAATACCATAACCTAAAACCTCAACACGTTTTAGTCCTTACAGAAAAAGACATTGGATTATACAGCATTTACATTATTGCCTTTGTAATGCTAGAAGAAAAATGCCATTCTCTACATCTCCACGCATGGAAAGGCACAGTTCATAAAAAACTGGATTCAAGAACGTAACTTTAGATCTGTTTACACCTGATCCCAGTTTGATGATGTCAGGAAAACTATTTGTACCCCAAACTCATGCAGAGAAATAAACAAATACCTTTTGTCCTGTTTCCTGATAAAAAAAAAAAAATCACCCTTGAATTTTAGAAACCTAAATGCACAGCCTAAACATATCCACTGCCTATATCAAAGCCACATAAAATCACAGCAAAAAGAGAATGAGATAAAATGGGCAGCATAGAAAATTGGAAATCAAGTTCACATATTTCAAACAGTTCAATTTAGTAAAAAAAAAAAAAAACTTCTAAAAAAAGTCACATCTTTGGAGGGCACAGTGCAAACTTTTTCTTTATCAGAGATTCTCTCTCACGCTTTGCAGGACACATCCCATCTTATCCAGATTATTTTGCCTTCTCTCCTTTCTTCCTGTAAGCTCCATGGAGTTTAAGTTTCGAGCCGTGGACGGCAGACCGCCTACCCACTTCTCCTCCTCCACCATCGGTTACTTCTCTCATTTCCGTAACTTCACGTTCTCCTAATCTCCTGTTTTGCTTATAATCTAATTGCTGACTTCCTTTTCAGCCAACTATCCAAATCCAAACACCGATCCGCGACACAACGAGGGGCTAATGCTGCAGCGGGAGATGGAGAAGGAGCGTATAAGACAAGAGATAATTGCGGAGGAAATGAAGCGGCGGCGTGTGCTGGAAGCTGAGGTGAGGAGGGAGCTCATGATGGAGAGAGAAATGGAAGCATACCTGTCTTTTGAGGAAAGACTCACAATGCTGCTTGACCCCCGGCTGTCGTTCCGGTTCACCGACCGATTCGGCAATCGCCTCTTCGAATCAGAAGCTTTGGTTTAGCCTAGTTTTCAGCCTGCCACAGAAAACAACAAGCATAAGTTAATAGTACTGGTACGTATCAATTGCTCTCCTAATTAATTACTGCTTACCTATGTTTTATTCAAATATTTTTATTAGATTGATGTGGCTTGTATGGAAGTCAGCCTTATAAAGCTCTGTAACCAAAATAGATCCAGTACATAATTAAATGAATTAAAAAGGTCAATACTTATCAATTTTACAAAACTTTGCTTCTTGTAGCTGGTTTGTAATGCCTTCGCTTGCTTAGAATGGCAGTGACTATCATCTAGTTATAGACAAGATTATTTTTGGGCCAAGAATTTTACACATAAACCTGTTATTTTAGTTTTTCGTATTTCTACCATGGTCGATGTTTTAAATTCTCATTTCGACATGAAGAACAAGTAAAAGAACTCTAATAAAATGCTATCCATACATATACTTTTATGGCGTACGCTATAGAGTATGAGCTTAATGATAGCTTGAGAAAAGACACATAATTATCACTAAAGATATTTTTAAATTGAACTGATGAGGAGAACAAATAAGGTGTGTGTGGCATCCCAAGGTAATCACTGTTAAATAAATGGACTATTGCTTGCTATCATATGAGAGATGCTTGATTTTTTTTTTTGCATTATGTATGCAGTTTGCCCTCTGAGTAATACTGTTATGACATGTATCTAGCTGGTTATCCGCATATGAGTAGATTTTCAATACTTTTTGGATTAGCAGAGTACAAGTAAAGGAATATCATGGTTATTGACTGTCTTTCCTAGATAATCATAGCTGCAACTACTTTTCTTTTTTTTAAAAAAAAGTACATTAAAATCGAACTTAAGTATAGCTGATGAAACTACATCAAGTGAAAGCTTGAGCGAAGTTTAATCCAATAAAGCAACAAAAACAATCCCACAGCCTAACACTGGTTAGAATATATCTCAGAGTTTAATGCACTTATCATTATTATTTAAAAAAAAAATTGAGAGTTTAAAGTAAAACTGTTGTGTGCACCGAGAATTTATCTCTGTGGTGTATTTCTGGTTTGAATACACACAAAACATATAGTTTTGGGGGGGAATACATAGTTACCCTACTGTCTTGATTTTTTTTTTCTAGGATTTGCTCATAGGCTTAGGCCAAACTGCATAGTTTTTAGATTGATTAACGAGACAAGTGCACAAATGCTAATGCGGTCAGAAATATCATTTGCAATGCGATATTCTGCCTTAAGTCCCTTTTTTTTTTTTTTTTTTTGTTGCTAAGTGATTCAGTTGATGAAAAAACATTTATTTTGGTATTTCGAATATCATGGAAGCATAGCAACTGCAGCTCGAGATTGTCAAGTGATATATGTTTAGCAGAGGTGAGCAAATTTTTGTTTTAACGTAAAAAACTAAGCAAGCCAGATTAATTAGTTTTTTTGGTTTTTTAGTTCAATTCAATCTTTAAAAAAATTCAGTTATTTTGAACCAATTAGATCATAATTAAACCAACACAAATAAGATTAAACCGATTTGAAAACTTATTTTTATATAAAAAAATACTTAAAAACTTATTAAAAAAATCATTTTTTATGCTTAACATTTGAAAATTATTTTATTAAAATCAGTTTGAACCAAACGTTATTGGTTCAATTTGATTCAATTCAATTTGTTTTTTTTTTTGTTTGAAATTCAAAATGCATTCATTATCACTTTTATTTTCTATTTTTTAAAATTTTAAAAACCAAAAATTTGTGGTTTTTGGTTTTCTATCTCTTGTTTTCAAAATGTTTATTCAGAACTTTAAAAATGTTAAGTAGTGTCTTTTTTTTAAAAAAAGAAATTGAAATAAAAAATAAAAAACTGCAATGATACCAAACACATTCTCAATTTTTTATTTTTTTCAGTTTAATTCATTTGGGAACCAATGCAACCGTTTGTTTAGTTTATCTTCCTTCTCCTTTTATGACATTCTTGTCAATTATTTGAAGTTCTTTATTTCTATCATTTTTGTGTTATGTGATATCTCTTGTGAACAAGCAAATGAAGAAGCCTGGATTTTAACCAATCACTGGTGTGAACATTAAAGGTTCTTCCTATTGCATGTCACCTCATAATCAGTGGTGGTTAAGACACACCAACAAATGGCTTGATCTGTTTGGACTTTTGAATGTAGTCCAGCGAAGTTACCTAGCTATTTATCTTAAATCTGTAGGTGTGATGATGCGTTCCACTTATGACTTCTATTGAAAAAGTTTCCGTGTAACATCATTTCTGCATTATATATGCAGATAATTGTTGTTACCATCTTTGTGATCCAGCCCTGTTAATCAAACTGTTGCCAATGGAGAAGCATATTGGAGTCTGTTTTGACATTTTGTGACATAAATTATTATTTAAATGCACACACCAGCAAAAAAAAAAAAAAAAAAAACCTGAGAAAAAATGAAAGAGAACTAGAACCTTGTTGACTTAACTTCCACTGAATAATGACTTTATTTTAGATGAGGAACGAGTTAAACTGAAATGCACTGGTCAAATGACTTCTTGTTCTAAGAAAGTTTTTGTCAAATACTGTAAATCAGAATCAAGTTCTTTCAATCAGTCTAGTTCTTTTCTCACGTTAAATTGATAGGTTATTTTATGGTCAAAACCTCACTAACTAGGAAACGGAGGTGGAAAAATTATTGCAAGCTTTGATTTGATTAGGAAAATGCATTAGCAGACATGGTTAATAAATTACTCTGCTATTGTTAGAATGACTGATTTATCATTTAAAATTATAGCCATGTTAGATTTGTTAACAGAGTACGTATCACTGTTCTCAGAAACTGCAATTTCTGGATTTAGTAGTTGTTTTTACTTTGAATGCTGCCCTTTTGATTCTGATTAATCCAGAATTAAATAAAAAAAGTTTGGGTTAACTTATTTCAATTAAGCGTGAGACAATCTCTTTTCTCTGGCACGTAATGTTACATGACAAAAGGTTATGTACTGTGTTGGAGTATGTTGTTGCAGGCTAAGCCTGATCCAAATTTTTGTGGAGCAAAGCGGAAGGCTGCAATGCCACCAGGTACTGGTGAGCTTCCTTGTGCCGGTTTAAAAAAACAACCCAAGGAAGAGTGGAGCTGTGCCTTATGTCAGGTTAGTGCTAAAAGTGAAAGAGCTTTGACCGAACGCCTTCAAGGAAAGAAACACAAGGCAAAGGAAGCAAGATTGAAAGCTCATAATTCCAGTGTTCTACCATTGCAAAAGAAAACTACTAAGGCATCTAAGATTACTACCAGTGGAGCAGGCACGGAACTAGAGGCAAAAATTGAAGAAGAATCTCGTGTTAATAAAATTAATAATCACAAAGACAAAAAAACAAGGAATACAGAAGATGCAGGGAATGATAACAGTAAGCTGCCTATGCCGGAAGGTGAAAGTGGAAATAGATTGAAGAAAAACGGGAGAAGAAAAGAGGAGAGGACAACAGAATTGAAGAGAAAATTCAAGTTCTGGTGTGAAATGTGTGAGATTGGTGCTTTCTCTCCAGTGGTGATGAAGGATCACACGAAGGGGAAGAAACACCTGGCTCGGCTGCGGGAACTTAATCAAAACGGTGAAGCTGTTGAAATATTGGCATCACCTAAAGCTGGAGAGGAGGCAAAGAATGAAGAAACCATGGCTAAAAGGCAAATGAGAAAATTGTGGAAAGTGCCTCAACTAATGAGAAAAGGAGAGAAATTGGTGCAGATAAATGAGAAGATAATTGAAAATGTGATTGCTGATTGAAGGGATCAGATCAATCTTCAATGGCAAGTCCATGAGCGAAAATCTCAGAGATACCTTCTCGAGATGCTTGGTATTGAAGGTTGCCTTTTCGGTTGCTTGTATATTAAAAGATTTTAATTTGTACCCTTGAAATTGTAGTTAGATGAAACTGCGCTAGAAGTATTCCACGCTCTAAAAAGTGGACGGAGCAATGATCAAAATTATTATCGTGCCTCTTTGTGGGTTGGATTGGGACACTCTTCTTCACAGGGCCTTTAAAACGAGTAGCATGCCATAACCATGGACACATTTTTCACAACAGAAATGTGCTTTAATCCTCCTTTGGAATTGGCATCGAGTCAAAGGTGCATAGATCATCAACGTAAGCCCATTACCAAGCATATATTGCTTCGCTATTGGGTTATATCATGTTGCCTCCCTGAGATGCAATGGAGGGCAGTCCCTAAAAGTTCGATCCCCGAGACTTCTAAATTTTATTGGCTAAGGTTTCTCAGTGGCAAGCTAGAAATTTTTTTTAGAGGGACTTATTATTTAAGTATACTACAACAAACTAATGAATCACAATTGCAGACTCATATATATATATATATATATACATATACATAAGAAGGTAATAATTTTATATATCCGAAAAGTATAATAATTATCAAAGTTATTTATGTGGAGATTTTTATTAATTTCAAAAATTAAATTAATTTATGAAAAATATTTTATATTATGAAAATAATTAATATAGATATTTTTTATGTGATTTAAGTAAATGTAATGTTAATTTATTTAAATAAAAATATTATATTTATATTTAAAAGAATTAATTTATGTATTTTATGAAATTAATTTAATTATAAATAGAAAATTTAATTTTAAGATAATTAAATATGTTGTGCCGTAGATATTTTAATTATGAGAATTATTATTATTATTATTATTGTTGAAGGAAAGGAAAAGAAATAAAATTAAAAAAAAAAACAAATGAAAAAGAAAAAATTGAAACGGCACTATCTTGCAGAGGTTTGCATCCCCCTTCTCTCTTTTCTTCTCTATTGATGACCAGTCTCAGAGCAGCAGCAGGAGCTGCTTGCTCCTCCATCCTCTTCAGCCCATGACAGCTCGCCTTGATCCACCTATGATTTCTCTTGCATCGTAATTGCTTTTCTCACGTGAAATCCCAGAACTCCACACCACCCCGGAGCAGAAATGTTAATGAGCTAAACTCCCCCATTCTAGCGACAGTTCAGTGGACGTCGTTCTTCCACCGAAAGCAACCATAACGTCAATAATAAAAATGGTTGACGCACCTCGCTTTCCATCTAGAAAAGGAGTTGCTAAGCAAGTAAACATTACGCATATGACCCTGTGGAATTGATCTTTAATTCTCACACCTCATACCCGACTTTCGATATCCCAAAAAGTAATAGGCCCCATTAGTTCTAGATTGAAAAGCCACCTCTTACCCCACAGGAAACGCAACATTAACTCATTAGTTGAGCATCCAGAGTCTTGTCCATTTATAGTCTACATTCAAGCTGACGATTTGTGCCGGCCAGAAAGATCATAATTATGAACTACGATTGCCTTCCGCCTAAATTAATCAATCCAAGAAGCATAACAACAAAATTAGGAACCTATCATCAACCATATCACACAACCCCCCTTGGAAGAACCAAAATCAGACCCTTAGATTGCTCCGCAAACAACCCAAGAGAACCAATAAACACAAGTTTGGGAACTAATTTTTTTTTAATTCATCCATTTCATCTATGATTGCAATATTAATATATGGAACTATTTTTTCTTTACAAAAAAAAGAGAAAAAATGAAAAAGTGAGTTAAACCATAACAAGACAAGGCAAGGAAACCTTTCCAACCTTACCAAATGACTTTCAATTTCAAGCCAATAAGAAAAACACTCAAACCCTCAAAGCCACCTGATCCTGCCATGAAATCTTCCTTTTCCCTGCTCGACTTGATCCATTTCCAACATTCCTACAAGCTGACAACTTCATATCATTATGTTGCTCATCACTTCCACTTCTCAATAAACATATTTTTGGCTCCTCTATTTTCGTCATTTCACCATTACCTTCTGATTCTTCCTCCTCCCTCTGCAACAAAGTTCAATCATTCTGTTAGTTCATGACAAAAGCAGTAGTTATGATTCATAGCCATAATCAATGAAAGTTACTAATTGATTACCGAAGTCTTGTTCAAATCAAAAATTGGAGTGTTGTTTCTAACTGTGGCTTCTTTTCCACTGTAAATTCTTTCCGTTTGATTCAAGTCTGGAATTGTTGCCAAACTACGCAATACAGCCTCCTTTCCAATGTAAGTCTTCTGCTTCTGGATCAAGTCAAAATTTGAAGCAGCAGTTTGCAAAGTGGGTTCCCTTTCACTGTAAAACTTTCCCTTTCTGTTTAAATCAAAACGTGAAGCTGGACGCTGCAAAGCAGCATCACTCCCAGAGTAATTTTTTTCTTTTCTCATAGTTTTACCTCCATTTACCAAGCTCTGTCGTCGCACATATTTTGGCTCAGCAGTAGGGTTTTGAGACTGATTTTGCATCAAGTACTTGTACCGTTGCCTCAGAAATCTACAATTCAAAACATATAACTTAAAATGATCTTTGATTCCAACTCCAATGCAAATCCATAAAATAGACAAGCACATAATGATCTATCCACTTTTACTTATTCAAATTCGTCTTATTAAGAAAGAAATCCCCAGCGTATTTGAATAAGAAATTGTACCTGACTTCAGCCAATAAGGTCAATTTTTTCTGTTTGATCATCTGCAATTTCTTTTTCTGGGCTTCTGTTTCCTGAGAATAGCTTAAAGGTGTAAGTCTATGTGTCAATTAAGCTTTAAATTTGAAAACTTACACAAACTATAAACCAATTAAAAACCTTACGAATGAACCTTTCTAACAAAGGTGGAAAGGGGAAAAAACATTTTAAATAAATGAAAATCCAATGTCACAAAATGGGCCCAAAATGTTTTCCTGTTTCCTTTCGCAATAAAGGATAGGAACCCTACGTGCAGGATATAATGATACAAGCAAGTTATCAATCAACGGGAATTTGTGTAAAAGAGAAATTGCACTTTCAAACATAGAAAATAAATAGATTAAAAACCATAAATTAAATGCATGGCAAGTAACTATAACCAAGTAGGATAAAGGAGAGTTTACTGTGAAATTTTGAAGTCAGGAACCAACAACTAGAAAATTTCTAATCACTAAAAGGAGAAAGCAAGCTCCCAACAAACAACATAGATCACCAAAGACTAACATAAACAGTTGGAATACAAAGAGACATACATAAAATCATAGATCAAAAACATAAGTCCGAGATACACCCATGAAAAGTTGCGAAATAAGCAGAAAACTGATCTGTTTATACGAGTAAAACAGGAAACAACAGAGAATACACTAAAATCTCAAACACCAAATATATAAGTTTTTAGCTTGTGAATAGTCCTCACAAAACTTAAGAAAGTTCCTTTTTTTTTTGGTTGGTCCTTCTCCCCTTTCTACTTTCTCTACAACCAACCAAAGGGTATCATACTAAGGAGGCAAGCAACATGTGCAAAGTTAAGATTAAAAAACATGAAGTGTAAATTTTTTCCCCTTGTTTTGATTTGTCCAAGAAACCAAACAAACATGGGAAACAACAAATACAACAAAATTTAAAAGCTATGGAAAAAAAAAAAACCAGATCTGATCAATACAAGTCCCATGGAAGAAAAACCACAAATCTGTGAGAACCCAAAAATAAACAGTCTATTACCTTCAACAACTCCTCATAATCCTGCATAAGACTCTGATGCCTGAGCCTGGCCTTAGGATCCTCATATCGAGCTGCATATGAAGAAGAGGAAGACTCCATAGCAGCAGCAGCAGAAACAACCCCCTTCATCCTCTTCATGATCAGATCGAATCAGGTGAAAAAATAGAACTACCCACAAGGCAAAAAATCAAAAAAAGAGAGACCTATATGGAGAAGAGAGAAATAGAGATAGAGGGGGAGAGAAATAGGCACAGAAAGAGAATTGAATGATAAAGAAGAAAGAGAAAGAGATAGGAAAGAAATAATAAAAGCGAAGGGAAAGAAGCCGAAGGTAGAGAGAGACAGGGGGAGAAAACAAGAAAGAGAGATGGGAAGGTTCGCGCTTCCCTGTTTTCTCTGTGAAACTATGACCGAGACAAAGAAAACCCAAAGAAGCCCACATAATTCGGTGAAAAAATATGTTTCTTTTGAGAGTTGAGACAGTGATTTTTTTTTTTTTTTTTGGTCGAAAGAGTTGAGACAGTGATGAAGATGGGATTTTTTGGGGGGTTGCAGAAGGGTATTTCTGGCATATGAATGATCATTTTTATTTGTTGTAGTAGGAGAGTGAAAGAGTTTGCTTTTGTGAGGTGGGTTTGGTTGAAGGACAACATTTGAAGACATCTACACTACTATCTCTTCTCTTCTCTTCCTTTTTTTCTTTTTTCCTTTTTTTTTTTCTCCTCACATAAATTCTGGTCCAACTGGGCCATTGAGAGAGAGTTTGGGTGGCGTGGACTCTTCTTTGTTGTTGATGGGAAGGAGGGTGCGTGGAGTTTCCATGTTTCTTCTTTCTTTTCTTTGTTATTTTTGATGATGTCGTTATGGTTTTTAGGCTCTGCGTAGAGAGATAAAGATAGAGAAGAAAAAGACCGTGCCCTTTTGAGAGAGAGAGAGCGTAGGCAACCAGGCTGGTTCTTCAATACACTAAGGCATGGATGCTTTGATGACAGACTCTGCCCTAAAGCTGAGTAAAGTAAAAAAAACCTATCAGTAAATTCTTTATTTCCAAATATGACAAAAAAAATACTTTATTTCCAAAAAATGTCAATCATTGAATTATCAGACCACATTCGCGACTTTCTTCCATCCTCTCCTGTCTAGAATTAAACCCTTGTTTACTAATTTTGCTCCCCTTGCCCTTTGATTAGGGATTTTCCTTTAAAATTTGCAATTAATATTTCAATTCTTTTCTTAAATGGTTTTGATATTTAATTCTCATTACTCATAATAATTGATTAACAATTTTAATATTTATATGTATAAAATGTACAATAATTAATCCAATAATCCTTTTCTTTACAATTAAGTCCATATGAATTTAAAATAAACTATAATAATATTGTGAATATAAAGAATATATATATCTATATTATATCATGTAGAAATATATTTTGTTTAACCAAATAAATCTTTAACTGTTAAGATAATATATAACTAGTGGATGGTGAAAACATATTTAAAGTACTTTCATTTAAGTTTGTTTTTTTTTTTTAATTTCGATAATGGCAAACATAAGTAAAATAAAAAATGAAAAATATTTTTTATTATGTGGATGTTCCTATAATTATTTTAATTTAATTGATTTTTATAAATTATTGACTTCATAATTCATACTTTAATATTTTTTATGTTTAATTCATACTTTAATCATAAAAAATCAAATATATTACATAAATAATTCAACCAAGATCATGATGTATTACTTAAGATATAAATTTAAGCCGATCTAATTTAATAAATAAAATAAGTAATACTTGCTCATTTGAATCATATCTGATTGAATATTCTGTTAGATGGATAATATGAATATATGTAAAAGTTATATGAAATATATCAATTTAGTAGTATCTATATTATTTTAAAAAATTGTGATGTTAAAAGTTGGGTTTAAATTGGGCGAATTAGCAATATATATAGTAAAAAAAACAATTATATTTATTAGAAATAAAAGAATAAAATAACAATATTTTAAATTTGGTGAACTATGTCAGTATTACAATGCATATTTATATTCAGGAATATAGGATTTTTAAGTGGAAAAGAAATATAAAAAAGTAAAAGAAAAGTCAAAAACAAAATACAAAGTTGAGAAACATCCTGCACTCAATCACTCGCACTACTTTCATTTATGCATATTTTCCTGTGCTTTATAATTACTTTTCTTAATTAAAAATAATTATTGTTTAGACGGCTTTAATTAATACCCTACTCGATTTAATTGTGGATGATTTGATGTAAAAATGAGGTAATGTATTATTGAACGACCCCATGAGGGTGAGATCGAATAAGAATCGGTTGTTGTTTGTGGGTCTGAAAAAGCAAAGCAAAGAGATAAATGGAAGGATGCTGTTTCTTCTGATGCGTTGTCGCTGTCAGGAGCGAGCAAATTTTAAATCAAACTGAATTGATGCTATTTAATTTGATTTAAATAAAAAATTAATTTGATTTAATTTATAAAATATAAAATTTTTAATTTTCGATCAATTTGATTTTACATATTTAGAAACCGAGTAAATCGAAAAAACCGACCTCTCAAGCACAGTGCTTCTTAATTAGCTATCTATACCATACATTCCTTTCTCACCGACCCTCACATTCTTTCTCATCTTCCTCCCATCCCTTTTTCTCACGATCCAAAAGCCGTTATCTCTTCATATCTCGCCGTTACCTCGTCCCTTCCCACCCACCAAACATCCGCTTACCACTATATAGAAGTGTTGCTTCACTTGGTTTTCGTTGAATTTTGATTTATTTGTTTTACTTTTTCAAGATTCGTGGGCTTGTAATCATGAATGTGTGACTATATAATGGAAATGGGTGCCAAAGAACGCAACAGCCATGGTTGTGCTTTATTTACGGGTGTTCAAGATTTAAGTTATTTTGGTAAATGGATGTCTATCAATTTTGATTTTGGGTTTTCTTTTGCTTTCTCTTTGTTCAAAAAGATTGAGGAAATTGAAATTTTGATTTTGATTCTGAGTTTCTATCAATTGAAATGGTTTTTATAAATTTGAAATGGATTTCTATCAATTTTGAAATGGGTTTGAAATTTGGTTTCTATCAATTTTTTGTTCTGATTTCGTTGGGGTTGAAATGGGTTTCTATCAATTTTGATTCCGGATTTCTATCAAGTTGCGAAAACTGAAATTTGAAAAAATTTATGATTGATCGGATTTTTGTTTCAAGAACTTGACAGCAGGCTTAAGAATTTTTTTTGTTCTTTGCATGATGTTTCTGCCACTAGAGGTAGTGCCGCTTGCTTGCGAATATTTACACATGTTATGCAATTATTGGTTTAGTTCTATTTATATTTACAATATCGATTTATTTGATTTAATTTAAAGTGATAATTATAATTTTTTAATTCAATTTAATTAATATTTCTGCAAAATCGGATTATTCAGGTTGATTTAAAATCAGTTTATTCATGTTGATTTAAAAATTGTTTAATCCTAGTTGCTGTTGCAGGTAAGGAGTAGCAGTACCTTACTTTTAGGCTTTGGATTGTGGTGAGTGAGATGATGCTCTGTTTCAACGCTCTTATCATTTTCCACATTATTATATACCTGGTCTTTTCCTTGTGCATTTACTTTTTTACCCCTCTAGTTTTCTTTTTTGCTCCCTTCCTCTTTCCTTTCTGTCTTTCTCCCCCACTTATAGGCTTGGCGTGTGCTGTTTTAGGGAAATAATAATAATAATAATAATAACTCATAAAACCCAATATTTTGGCTTAAGGACACAGACAAACTTGCAACAGCTTCAAACCCATTTGCTATGAAGTCTTGTTGAACTGTTCAAACCGGTAAATTCTGCTAAAACCCATTTTTTAATACTCGATTCTTGCTTTTCCTTGCCCATTTTAGCATTTGCTCGAATAACAATAATCAACTTTTTGTTCAAATTCATTTTCACGTATGGATGCGTTGCTTGTAGATCCCATCCACATCGGCCTTATGGACTAGGTCCCTACCTGCCTCGCAGTGGCCACCACACTTGAAAAAACTTTAATGGCCTTTGATGGTTTTGGAACGCCTATGGAAAGAAGCTGAAATGCTACCAAATTTCCAACTACAAAAGCTCTTTCTTGAATTAGATTCACATGTATTCACATTACTAGTGGCCCGTGCTTGTTCATTAATACAAGCAAGGATAGATGTGCATAGATATAAAACTTCAGCTGCTGGAGAGATTGAGGATGGGGTGAAAATTGAAAAGAAAAAAGCTCTGGTTATCTCTTGAATTTAGGCTCTCTTCTGTCGCAATTTTGTCGGTGACTCTCCATCTCTGTGTCAGTGATTCTCTCTTTGGAAATTGATTACGCCAGAGGACAGATATATGGTGGGTGTTTTGGCTGTTTTATCGTTACAGAGAAAATAAATTTATTAGGTGTCTTGTCTTCTAGCTCTATTTGTCTTTTTATTTAAACGAACTCTGAGATTCAGAAATTTTTTGAATTGAAATAAATTAAAATCGAAAATTTTTAATATGTAAAATAATTGAATTGAATTATAATAATATTTTTAAATGAAATAATATAAAAAACTTTTTATTATCCGAATTGAAAATTAAACAAAGTCATGTCATAACCATTTTAAATAAAAAATTAAATTGAACTGTAATTATATATATATTAAATATTAATTTTACTAATTAACTCAATTAATATATATTATTAATAATTAGATTATTTTATTAATTATAAATTATAATTAACAGTAAAAATTTAAAAATTTTAATTCAATATTTAATGTGTAAGTTATTAATTATAAATTATTAAATTATCACTTATTTATTGTAGTATTTTCATTTCAAAAATAAATATCGTTTTATAGATAAATTTTTGTTGCATAATCTTTGACATTTTACAATTATTAATGAATATTAATTAAGTTTTTCTAACTTTACTTTTTCTCTCTTTCATAATAGTTATTTTTTTAGAGCTTATAATAATTTATAAAAATAATTAATTGAGAATAACATAATCTTTTTATATGTAATAACACTTATTAAATATAATTCTTAATATATATGCAAAAATTTTAAAACAACATCTGTTAAGAAACAAGGAGAGTAATTTATAAGTATTAAAAATGTAAAGGTTAATTTTTAATAAATTGAAATAATTGAATACTTGAACCAGTATTGAATCGGATTTAAGTATTCTGAAAGAACCGTAGAACTGAGCTAAATTGTCTCGAATTTGTAAGGAACGATACAAAGATTTTTTGATTATCTAAACTGAAAATCGGGTCAAACCGTATCATAACCGTCTCAACAAAAAAATAAAATCAAACTGAATTGTAATTATATATATATATATATATTATTAATTTTACTATTTAAACTCACTTAATTAGTATATATTATTAATAATTAGACTATTTTATTAATTATAAATTATAAATTAGTAGTAACCATTAAAAAAATTTTAATTTAACATTTAATGTGTAGGTTATTAGTTATAATTTATTAAATTATTACTTATTTATTGTAGTCATTGAATGATTAAAAGTAAAAAATGTAAATTTTATTTTATTTTAATTCATTTGTATTAAAAATGTAAAGGTTAGTTTTTAATAAATTGAAATAATTAAATATTTGAATCAGTATCAAATCAAACCTAATTGTCTCAAAAAATCATAGAACTGAACTGAATCATTCTAAATTTATAAAGAATTGAACCGAAAATTGAAACAATATAGATTCTTTATTTGTAAAATCTACGAAATTTCAATTTAATCTCAAATATTTTCAAATCTCTGAAACCGTGCTTTCTCCTACTTTTTATTTGTATTCACCCCTGTTAAATACAACGTAGTGGATACAGTGGATTTTAGGGTACCTTCAACCATTTTGTTTTATGCATAATTATATTGAAAATATAAATAATATTTATATATAAGATTAAAAATTATATATATATATATATATTTATATTTATTTATTTATTTATTTCAATATATAATTTTACATTCATAATAAAATGAATAATATACAAAATTTTATGTACTTTCTATTTCAATATGTAATTCACGTTGAATATATAATTTCTAATAAAAATTATAAATATTAATAAAATTACATAATAAGACACTTTAATCATAATGCTTTACATGTACTCTAGTAATTATTTCACAAGGGACCACTAAAATATCATATATTATATAAATAATATAATTTAAAATATTTTAATATATATTTTTATTTTATTAATATGTATAATTATTTATTATTTTAAAAAATTATATAAAAATATTAATAAAAAAAATACTTATTAATATTTTTATTATTACAAATAATTAATAAATCATATTGTAACTTCATCCTAAAATTCACCAAACATATAATCGCGTTGACATGGTACGTGACACCAACTGCAAGTGGTAAAAGTCTCCCATTCTGAATTCATCTTTCGATTTCGCCCAATTGTCTTGTGCAATTTTCTCTACAAAATCAGTGTCAAAACTCTTGCAAACCATTTAAAACTTTGGATGAACAAAATTATATCTCAATCTCAATTAAATTTCATCTCAAATCGAGCTATTCACGATAAAATCATTATTGCACATGAAAATTTTCACTATTTAAGAACCAACAAATCATCTTATGGAACATGGCACTCAAACTGGATCTAAATAAAATTTATGATAGATTTGAATGAAGTTTATTTTAAACAAGTTATGTTTCTGTGATAGGTGGGTGTCCCTAATCATGCAATATTACTTCTATTAGTTATTCAATTTTAATTAATAGTGTCAATTTTCCTTCTTTTATTCCTTATAAAGGACTCACGCAAGGAGATCCCTTCTCCCCGCACCTTTTCCTTCTTGCTTCAAAAGCCTTTATAGCCATGGTCAATACAAAGGTCATAAAGGGCAAGCCCAAAGTATTAAAAATCCAGAGTTTGTCTTTCTATTAACTTCTCTATATCTGTAGACGACACCCTAATTTTTTGTAAAAATGATGTAGTTGAAGCTAGAAGATTGCTAGACTCTTTGCAAAAATTCTGTGAAGCTTCAAGAAAGTCTATTAATTATTCAAAATCTAGTATTATGTTCAACAAGCGCACCCTTTTATCTTAAAGCAAGACATCTTCCAAGTACTCAATATGAATGTTATGAGGATCAATGAAAAATACCTAGACCTCTTCTTTCGGTGGGGTCGATCCAAATGTCAAGCCATGCTTTCCCTTAAGAAAAAAATTATGCACAAGGCCAAAGGACAGAAACACAACGTTCTTTCCCAGGCTAAGAGGAAGGTTCTCGTCAAGTTTATTTTGGGAGTCATCTCCTCATATACAATGTCAATCTTCAAAACTATCCAAAGTGTTATGCTTTTCCATAAATAGTATCCTTAATAGGTTTTGGCAGAAAGGAGAGTCTAATACCAATAGCATTCATTGGGCAAGTTAGGAAAAACTCACAAAATAAAAAAAGATTAAAGGTATGGGTTTTCATGAAATGGAAATATATAATATTGCATATTGAGGAAGTAGATCTAGAATCTTAATCCAAATCCCCATTCTTTATGGGCAAGGTTATCAAAGCTAAATATTTCCCTCATTTGAATATTTGATATGCAAAATAAGGGAATCGTCCTTCATGGATCTAAGAAAGCTTGCTTAAAGCCAAAGAGGCTATTAAATAAGGCATTTGCTAAAACATAGGCAATGGCAAATTCGTTTTGATTTGGGATGATGGGTGAATCCTCAAACTCAAAAACTTCAACATCTATTATGCCATACCAAGAACTACCCAAATCTTCAAAGTGGTTGACCTTGTCAACTTTAATTTTCATACTTAGAGTCAATCTTTGCTCTATAGTCTCTTTGACAAGGAAAAAGTCCAAGCACTTAATTACATTCAAATTTCGCCTCATTAGGCTCTAGACAAAATTATTTGACATTATGAAAATTTGGGCTCTTACGCTGTTAAATCTCATTACCACTAGCTAAAAGAAAAACGCCTAATCTCTTCCCTTTTAACCTCCTCCAACTTATCTACAGCCAACTTAGAGTTTTGGTTTGAATTTGAAATCCTAAAGTCCCTCATAAAGTTCAAAATTTTTTATGGATGGCATTATCAAATTGCTTGCCACCTTAAGAAAATCTATTCAAACTTCAGGCTAATCATTCTCTCATATGCAAATTCACAGATGAAAGCACAAAACACGTATTATTTTTATTCCACCACTCTAAGGCAACATGGTTCATATGCAATCTCAAATTTATTCATGATGAAGGAGGCTTTTGTCCTTCATAAAATGGTGGCACATGATATTCTTAGAATTTGAGAACTTTGATAAAGGCAAGCTCTTATCTAACATAGTAATCACCTCAAAAATTTTAAAAATCCGCAATGAAGCAATCTTTAAAGGCAAGCTTCCAGATTTGTAATCCTTTAGGCAAGTCCAATCACTATCATCAAAAAATTTTGATCTAATTGTTCAATTTGTTTCGTTTTCCTTTCCTACTCCTAAAACATCAACAATCATTGTATTAGGCAGAAAAAACAAAAACTCTTTAATTGCTAGCATAATAAAAAAAGACTATTCTATGACTCTCCTTTGAAAAATGAATCTCTAAATTTTAATGAGGTCATTTTGCTTGTATCACCCCTAAATTTATCGTATATCATTTTGAATTTGAAAAAGGGACATAGTTAATTTGGCCATGAATATTAGTTGGGATGTTGAGTTAGTTATAATTGATGTTCACCACGAATTCATTTTTTGTATCTTTTCATCTTAACCTTGTTTCTACATTAGCAAATAAAGCAGTTGATTGCGTTGCAAAAGAGCATGATTTAGAAGGTTGTAATCTTTGGTGAGTTTAACTCCTTAA
>CATIWR010287493.1:0-14698 GCA_949677035.1 Omphalea diandra
AATACACTTTCAATGACCTTTGGTCAAGCTGCTGTCCTTGCCTATGTTCGCCCTCACAACCCCTTTTCAAATGATCAAAGGTATGTATATATCAATCAGTCATTGATTCAGTACTAGTATTGGAAAAACCCCTTAATTTCAGTCAGAAAATTATTGTCTACACTATGATCCTCAATGCTCACTAATTGCAGGTGTACCAATTGAGCTAACTCTGGTTGGTAATGTTAATTGCAGATTGTTTTGTGGGTTTGAGGATATATACTGCCTTTTTTTAGGGAGCTTGAACAACTTATGTATACTCAATAGGCAATATGGGTTAACAAAGGGGACTAATGAGGCCATGTTTGTGATAGAAGCTTATAGGACACTTCGTGATAGGGGTCCATATCCAGCAGATCAAGTTGTCAAGGATCTTGATGGAAGCTTTGCTTTTGTGATATATGATAGCAACGCTGGAACTGTGTTTGTGGCACTGGTAATGTTTTATTTCCACCTGTACTTAAATTTCTTGCTCATGAAACTTAAATGAGTCGTTAATTAGCTGATGGGTTGGCTCTAAAGTTTCATATGGTTGCAGGGTTCTGATGGTGGAGTGAAGCTGTATTGGGGAATCGCAGGTGACGGTTCTGTAGTCATATCTGATGATTTGGGAGTCATAAAAGCAGGCTGTGCCAAATCATATGCCCCCTTCCCAACAGGTACTTATATGATCTAGTTTCATAATATCAATGCCGATACAGAAGAGAAAACGTTGAACTTGAGACATGAATTGAGGTATGATTGTGCAGGATTTATGTTCCATAGTGAAGGAGGACTAATGAGCTTTGAGCATCCAATGAATAAGGTAAGGGCAATGCCTAGAGTAGACAGCGAAGGAGTGCTATGTGGTGCATACTTCAAGGTTGATGTGTATACGAGGATCAACAGCATGCCACGTAGGGGAAGTGAAGCTAATTGGACCGAATGGGACTCTCATAATTGAAAGCTTTGTTGTCCTGTGCTGGTTCATATATATATGTATCATTCTGTTTCAGTTCACTACATCAGACTTGAGTCACTGTTGGTTCATGAATGGTGAAATTTTACTTTTTTTTTCATTTGTCTTGGACGATATTATAAATCTGCCACTTTATATTTTTTTTTCTCTTTTAGTTTTTTAATATTTAAAGGTAATTTAACTTGTCCGCGAATTTGATAATTTTTAAAAATAAAATATTTAAAATAAAAATATACAGAATCGATGAGGTTAGATAAAAATTGTGATTTGAGTTCATCCAATTCGGAGGAATGGTGGAGAAACATGAATAGGACAATGAACCATTTATGGGTTTGGGATTTGAGGGTTTAGTCTGGATCATGATTTACTTTTCACGAATTGTTATATAGATCATCTTCAACTTGATCCATTTGCATGATAGTTTCAAATTCAGCATGATCATTTCTATTAAAATGTTTATAACTTTTTCTATACACATTAAATTTATGCACCTTTTAATCATCTAAAAATTAGATATCTTCGGCTTTATTTATATATTATGAATTTTTAACTCTTTCAGAGTCATCTTAAATATTGGTTCAAATTAACTTCTTCTACGAATCTCTTTACCTTTTTTTAATTTTTTCTAAATGGTATTCCATGGTTCATTTTTACTTGGCTACATCATTTTTCTTTTTTCTTAGATTAACTAATATCTAAGCAATTAAAAGAGATATACGAACTTTTTATTTGTCATATTTAAAATAAGGCTTAATTTTTAAATTCAAACTTTTATGTGTATGTGCTCAAACTTTAAAATTATTAGTATAAATATTAGCCTAAACCATATACTGATCAAAATTAATAATAGTGTAATAGGTTAAAATTATAAAATATATAAATATAAACAATGTTTTAATCAAATTTCACTATTTTTTTAATACAAATTTCATTAGAAATTGCACTACAAATACTTAGATTGAGTTAAATTGTACTCAATTTTATGATTTTGACCTATTTGATAATTTTTATAGTTTGATTATGAATCTCACTTAAACACAAATGTTTGGATTTAAATTATCGTTGTCTAAAATAACAGTATTGAAACCTTGGGATCAATATTGTATATTTAAAAAATTAAAATCAAATACAGTTTAATATAATTTTATATGAAGATTATATATGAATGTTCAGAATTAAAAATTATAAAAATTAATTTAAAAAAGTGAAAATTATATATTAAATTAAAAATAAAAAATGCCCAGAAGGATGATGACTCTATTATTAATGTAGGAAGGTGTTACAAACATCGATGCTTAAACATTTCAAAATTTTAAGAAAAAATAGCAAATAAATATCAAATTTAATTAGTAGCATTGTTTAATTCAATTTTTATCAAAATTAAATTAATAAAATTTTAAATATATAAAAACTGAATTGAATAAAAAATTTTATATAAATTAAAACTAAATTTAATTTAATTTGATTTGAATTGAAATTTTTTCATATAAATTATATTATTTTGATTATTATAGATATATTACGTATTATATATATATAGAGATAGTATATTTAATTTATTTTTAACTATAAAATTATATTTAAATCATTATTTAAAAATTCCTTTTAATAAAAATTTAATTAATTCGTTTGATTTTAATTTTTAAAAATTGAACAGAATCAAAGTAAACAAAATATTGTAAAAAAATCGAATAGAGTTAAATTTTAAATTAAATTAAAATTAAATCGAATGAAATTAAATTAATCACTTCAATTCAAATTTGAATAGCAGTTTATTATTTTTTTTCTAAAAAAAAAAAGCAGAAAAAGTCTAACCGAGCTTACGGCATCCATGACCAGCTCAAGATTACTCTAGAAGTAGGAACAAAGAAAAGAACCGCAAAAAACATCTTTCTTGTGTTGTTAACGCACTCAACAAGGACACGCTACAAGTGCACAAGATAGAGAAATGGCAGACCGATACTTTCCTAACGAAATGCCACACTATCTTCCACAAACTAACACCGTAACAGTTACTGAAACAAGCAAAGATTCGCTCATAAAGCTTATTTCTCTTCCTTACAACGTCCTTTCTGATAAGCTCAAAAGATCAGCCATGGACCTCAAAGATACGGTACTCACGTTATAGACCTAAACTTTTGTTTTTTCCCTTTCTGGGTTCGATTAATTTGTATTAAAGTTGTAACTTTTTTATGAATTTGGTAATGTTTTTGAACTTTTGGAAACACCAATTAAGTGTTTGTGGTTTTTCTTTCAGGTGGTGAGGGAGACATGGAGTCGATTGAGTGGAAAGCGTGTGCAAGATTATGCTATTTATACTGGGGCCTTAGGGACGGCTTACTTGCTCTTTAAAGCTTACCAAATTACGAAGAATGATGATGATCTTAAATTGTGCTGTGACATTATTAAGGCTTGTGATTCTGCTTCTAGAGATTCTGGGTAATGCCTCTTTTTCTCTTTCTCTTTGTGCATATGCCACTATCGCTCAATTGGGTTGTTGGATGACTTGTGAGATTGATCAAATTAGTTGAGACATCAATCTGATTGCAAGCGCAATTGAAGCTTATTGTTTGGTATAGAGATACTAATTTGTTTCTAGATGATTGCACTTGATTGCAAATTCAGATATAGGTTATACAGCATATTATACGAATCATAATACCTGAACTATCATTGTTGTGCAGACTTGTAATTGGCTGGCATTATATACCTAGTTGTGGTTTTGGCCATATCTTACTAATCAGTGGGATTAATTTAACTTGATTAGTATGCTTATGCAAAATCCACAAATTTCAGGCGTGTGACGTTCATTTGTGGGCGTGCTGGTGTTTGTGCTCTTGGTGCTGTGGTTGCTATGCTTGCTGGTGATGAAAGGCTATTGGATCGCTACTTAACAAAGTTTAAAGAGGTACTGATCACATTCCTCCCCCCCCCCCCTCTTCACAATTTTTTCCTTTTTCATATTGGTTCATATTTGTTGAAGTCAATTCCAAGGTTTCTTATTTATTCTTTACAGCAGATCAAACTTCCTAGTGACTTTCCACATGAGTTATTGTATGGGAGAGCAGGGTTTTTATGGGCTTGTTCATTTCTCAACAAGCATATTGGTAAAGAAACAATATCTACTGGCCGCAGAGTAAGACATTTTATGCTTGAAATCGTCTGAGTTTAATTAGTCTTATAGAATAGAATGGGACATCTGCTAATTTTAGTTTGAAACTCTGTAGAGGGCTATCGTGGATGAAATAATTAAGGCAGGGAGAAAATTGACAAACAGGGAGAAATGTCCATTGACGTATGAGTGGCATGGAAAAAATTACTGGGGTGCTGCCCATGGATTGGCTGGGATCTTGTATGTTTTGATGGACACGGAACTGAAACCGGATGAAATAGAGGATGTCAAAGGTACACTACACTACATGATTAAGAACCGTTTTCCTAGTGGTAATTATCCTTCAAGTGAAGGAAGTGAATCCGATCGTCTTGTGCACTGGTGTCATGGTGCTCCTGGGGTTGCTCTTGCACTTGTGAAAGCAGCTGAGGTAATCCTTTCAGGCTTTCCATTCACACTTCAAACTAGTTGCCCAATAATTGCAAACAGATTATTAACAACAGAAGCACTCATTTAATGTATTTGTACATACCTGCCAAACAAAAGCATTAGACTGTCACAAATATGTAGAAAGCTAGACTAGGAGTGTCACAAATATGTAGATCGCTAGATTAATTTTTGTGCTGCAGCAATTGTTGAAATTAATGTGTTGATGTTGATATAGTGCCAATGATTTTATTTGTGCATTAAGTATTCTGGTGAAGGGACTTCCACTTGGAAAAGGAATCATTTTCTTTATATTTGATATGCTATTTAATATTCTGAAGAAACTGTTTTTTATGCTCAAAATTCCAAAACATGAGAGTGAGGAACTAACAGTTCCGCATTTGGATAGCTGCATATTTTTTTTTTTTGTGCAAATAAAAGTCAGTCTTATTCATAATCCCTGGTCTTATTTGTTAAAAGAAATAATACTCTCAGGTCCTAATAGTAATATTTTGTGCTCCACATTTGAATTACTTAGGTTTTTGGTGATAAGGAGTTTTTGCAAGCTGCTATGGATGCAGGGGAGGTGGTTTGGAACCGGGGTCTTCTGAAGCGAGTTGGCATTTGTCATGGCATTAGTGGGAATACCTATGTTTTTCTGTCATTATACCGATTAACGGGTAATGTGGAGTACTTATACAGAGCTAAAGCATTTGCATGCTTTCTACAAGATAGAGCACAAAAACTTATACTGGAGGGGAAGATGCATGGAGGTGATCGTCCCTATTCCCTGTTTGAGGGTATTGGAGGAATGGCTTATCTTTTTTTTGACATGATCGAACCATCTGAGGCCAGGTTTCCTGCTTATGAACTTTGAATTGCAATGTAATAGTGTGGGTAGATATGTAATGCCACTTAAAAACCTTGATGCTCTGTATATGTTCACTAGGATCTAACTTCTTGGGAATTTGGTTCAACATTATAAAGTACCTATTTGCACAAATCTGTTGCTGGTATGTGCAACTATATATGAACAAAAATCCAAGAATAGAAAACCTTACATTGGAAGGATTTGGACTCCCGTGTCATATAAACATCGTTTTAATTACATTACCTAAAATGTATTATTAACACATGAATTCAGGATTTCGTTTGATCTCCTAGTGGAGAGTATGGTTGAGCATGAGATCGATTCAATTCTTGGAGTTTTTCTAAAATATCAGACTTGAATCTAAATTTGGTTATTTAAAAAATTTAAAAATTCCTCTAAAAAAAATTAAAGAATTAGAATTAAATTGAAAGAGAACTATTAAATTGCGAGAGAACAAAACTGAATTGGACTAAAAAAATTAATTTGGTTTAAATGGATTTTTTAGTTCCACAAAATCTGATGTCGATCCTGCTTTCTTCATTATAAGCCAAACCAAGCACTAAACTAACTAGATAAAATGAATTCAAAATCTCCCACCTAAAAAGGAAAACTATTAATTTAATCCTTTAGGGCCAAATTGAAAAGGAAATATTAAATAAAGGTCCAAATAGGAATCACTGGCAAATTGCCAGCATGAGAGAAATAAGGGACTGCTTTTTATAGATGGAAGCAGCCCTCTCCCACTTCGTGTTTTCTTTTTAATTTTTTTTCATTTTTTATATTACATTTTAAAGTTTACATTAATTTATTTATATCTACACGTTATATATATAACCGATCAGTGCAAAGTTCATCTAACGTAAAACAATATAAAATTGAATTATTATAAAAATACTCACTAAGAATATAATTTTAAATACTTAAATTTTGATCATAATCAATTTATATGTATACATATATAATAACTATTAACTATATAAGAAGTTAATAACAGTGATAATTCTATAGTTAATTATTTTATGTAGGAACTAATTTATATAGTTAATTATGTATTAATGTATATATGTATTGTAAGCATATAATACATATAACTATATAGTACATTATATACTTATATTATTGTTAAGAAGGTTAATTACTCTAAACTCTTTTACAGTTGTCATATTTAATTAAATCATTCATCATTTTTCAATATCATATTAAATCATCATCCACATTTGTCCTATTACATTAAAAAATCTTTTAGCTTTAAAAATGTCATTTTTTTATTAGTCAAAGAGTATCTGGTCAAAAGTGAATTTTGCATTTTATTTGGTTAATTACTTTGAATCTTTTAATATTTATTATATTTAACTTAATCGTCCTTCAATTTTTAAAATATCATACTAAGTCATTCCTCACGTTTATATTGTTACACCAAGAAGTTCTTATAATATTCACACGAATTTAATAGAAAAACTTTTTAGTGTAATGTTTCAAAATATGAGGAATAATTTAGTATAATATTAAAAAGTGAGAGACAACTTAGTTATATATGATAACATTAGGGGTTCAGAGTAATTAACTCTTGTTAAAACTATATAATGCATGATATGTATGACTATTTGACACTACCATCCATATAGTTTATCCCTGTAACAATTATACATGTATATAATTTATTTATAATATATATATATATATATATATATATATATATATATATATATATATATATATATATAATTGATTCTCAATTCGATTTGATTTTCAATTTGGTCTTAATTTAGTTTTGGCTTGATTTTTGTTATAGAATCAAGAACCAAACCAAAATATTAATTTCATTCAATTTATCCAATATAATTGTAAATTTACATCCTTTATTTTCAACTCTAGTTCATTTCGATCTTATTTTTTAATTCATATTGGGAATCCCCAAGAATTGTGCTCAGGCCTAGGGTATTCAAGCTTTTTAATTTTCAATTCCGGTTTGGAAAAGAAAGTGGTTGCTATGGTGGTTGAACGGTAACAACTCAAAGCTACACTAAAAAACTCTTTACGATATTCATATGAATTTAACAAAATGACTTTTTAGTAAAATGAGGGATAATTTAGTAACATATGATAAACATTAAGTGGTACAGAGTAATTAACCATGTTAAAATTATATAATACATTATATATATAACTATTTGACACTACCATCCATATACTTTATCTTTATATCAATTATACATGTATATAATTTGTTTATAATATTTTAACTTTTATATATATATATATATATATATAATCGGTTTTCAATTCAATTTGATTTTCAATTTGGTCTTAATTTAAAAATCAAGAACAGAATCAAAATATCAATTTCATTCAGTTTATTCAATATAGTTGTAAATTACATCCGTTATTTTTTAGTCTAGTGCATTTCGATCTGATTTTTCAGTTCATAATGGAAATCCCCAAGAATTGTGCTCAGATCTAGGGTATTAAAGGTTTTCACTTCTCAATTCCAGCATGGAAAAGAAAGTCGAAGTGAGAAAATATCCTTATGGTCATTGAACGACAACATCTCAAAGCTGATGTTTATAGGCCTCCTCTTGGTAGATATATAAGAGGTTTTGAACCTTCTAGTCTACTGATTGATCACTGATGTTAAATAAAACTGAAGGTAGTGTACGGGAAAAACAATTGATGATTGAATAGCTGGAAAATATAACCTTTAACATGTTTGCATTAGAGTATGATAGGAAAAGCTGCTTTTGTGGCTTGCCATCTGGCTGAAGGATTATAAATGCAGAAATACATATGATCCTAAAATCTACAAAATGTGTTGACTAAATTGGCTCATTTTGATATCTTACATCGAGGAAATAACAAAGAGAATGAAAGACTTTTTGTTATAAATAAAGTCTTAATTTCTTCAGTTTAATCATCCCAAAATTGTCTACTCATCTCTTAGGCAATTTTTAATATTTCTCCCTCTTTTGTAATATTTCACTTTGTAGTCTTTTTCTTAGTGAAATATAATTTTGTTAGTGTCCGAGAACGTAGGCATAATTGGCCGAACCTCGTTAAATTCTAGTGTTCTTATTTTTTGTCTTTATTTTCAATAGTTATTTTGCAGGGTATAGTTATAGTGATATATTGTGTTGTTAAATTACTATTAGGGTGATTATGTCTAAGGAGATTGGATTTTAAGTGGAACCGCTTGTGACTCTTCCAACCTTTCCTAGGACTCAACTATAGTGTGGTTTTTTAATACAATCTTCCACTCTCTATTCACCTATAAATTTATTAAGTGAATTTGGTGGGTGAAATATTACCCTTATTCCACAACAAATTGATATCAGAGGCAAATGTTACTCTTAGTATGCTTTATGGTTGCAATTTAATCTAATCTTCCACATCAGAAAAGATTTCCTTGAGCTAGTTATATTCCGCTTTGAAAACTATTGGAGAATTTTGTAATCGAAATGGAGAGCTCTTAAAAAATATCCACACCTATCATGTCGACAATTTCATTGCAGCCCATTTGGGTAAGAATTATCGTGGAAAATTCAAAATTGGCTTTGATGGCACAGACCATTTCAGTATGTGGCAAAGTGAGGTTCTAGACGCTTTTTTTTAGCAAGGTCTAGATATTGTCATTGAAGATGAGAAACCAAATGATGTTGAGAAGAAAGATTGAAAGACGATCAATCGATTGGCATGTGGTACAATTTGATCATGTCTTTCTAGAGAACAGAGGTATGCATTCTCAAAAGAAACCTCTGCAAGTAATTTATGGAAGGCACTACAAGAAAAATTTTCGAAGAAAAGCAATAAGAATAAGCTTCACATTAAGAAGAGGTTGTTTCGCTTCACTTATGTACCGGGTACCACAATGAATGATCATGTTACCAGTTTTAATCAGTTGATTATTGATCTGGTGAAAGTAGATGAGACATTTAAAGATGAAGATCTAGCTCTGATATTGTTGGGATCACTTCCCGAGGAGTTTGAGTTTCTTGAAACTACTCTACTTCACAGGAAGGTTGTTGTATCTCTTAAAGAAGTATGTGTTGCCTTATATAGTTATGAACTAAGGAAGAAGGACAAGAAGGTCAGTTCCAGCAGAGATACAAAAGCTTTGGTAATCAGTGGTCGTTCGTAGAATCAAAGTATGAGAAAAAAGGAGAGATCTAAGTCAAGGCCCAAGTTGAGCAAAGATGAGTGTTCCTTTTATCGAGAAAAGGGATACTAGAAGAAGGATTGTCCAAAACTGAGAAATAAGGACAAGCCCGATAAAGGAAAAACTGTAGCAGAATCAAGTGTTACTGAAATTAATATAGTATCAGATTACTCACTTGCTACACCATCAAATGGCTCTTATGATGTATTGCTACTAAATTCAGCATGTAGCTATCATATATGTCCCAACAAGGAATGATTCTTTGATTTTAAAGAACTAAAAAATGGTAGAGTTGTCTACACAACAAAGAACATCACTTTGACAACATACGAGATTGGTTCGATTCGTTTAAAAAATATAGATGAATCAATCATCACCTTAGCAGATGTTTGTTATGTGCCATAATTGAGCAAAAATCTCATCTCTGTCGAGATCCTAAAGTCAAAAGGGTTCGAGGTGAAAGTGAAAAATGAAGTGACAAAGATTATCTTTGGTGCATGTGTGATATTAAAGGAAATTCGAAAGAACAACAATCTGTACCACAATCTAGGTAGTACAGTTATAGGGACAACATCAATAACCACTTCTATTGATGATCGAGAGTCAGAAGCAACCAAGCTATGTCATATGCATTTGGGGCATGCTGGAGAAAAATTCTTGAATTTTCTTGCTAAGCAAGGATTATTGGAAGGAGTGCAAACTTGCAAATTGGACTTTTGTGAGCATTGCATCAAAGGGAAGAAGACAAGGTCAAATTTAGGACAACAATCCATAATACTAAAGATATCTTAGATTATGTTCACTCTGACGTTTGGGGTCCCTCCAAAACTAGTTCTTTGGAAGGGAAACACTATTATGTGACCTTTGTTGATGATTTTTCTTGAAGAGTATGGGTGTACACAATGAAGACAAAGGATGAAGTGTTAAGAGTTTTCCTTAAGTGGAAAAAGATGGCGAAAACTCAGACAGGTAAAAGGATCAAACTTCTCTGAATAGACAATAGTGGAGAATATAGAATCAATCCATTTGAGAAAATTTGTGAAAATGAAGGCATTGTCAGACACTTCACTGTAAGATCTACACCACAACAAAATGGTGTGGCAGAATGCATGAATCAAACATTACTGGAGAAAGTTTGATGTATGTTATCCAATGTTGGGTTGGGTGAAAAATTTTGGGTTGAGGCTATAACATATGCATGCTACCTTATTAATCGCCTACCATCTACTGCTATTGATGGAAAGACGCCATTAGAGAAATGGTTTGGAAAACCTACTACAGATTATGATTCCTTACATGTATTTGGTTCCACAACATACTACCATGTTAATGAGTCAAAGTTGGATCCAAGAGCAAAAAAAACATTGTTCATGGGGATCACCTTTGGCATAAAAGGCTATCATTTATGGTATCCAGAGATAAACAAAATAGTTTTTAACAGGGATGTCACCTTCGATGAATCTACCATGTTGAAAAAGGTGGATGTTGAGCAGTTACATGATACTTTCAAGCAGGTGGAATTTAAGAGAATAGTAATCCCAGCAGATGAAGAAGGTGTTAAGACCCATCCTACAGTAGAACAAGATTCTCAAGAATAAGGAGTTCAAGGACTTCCTCAGCAACTTGAACCAAGTACATCTAGAAAGCCAGAGAGGGTACATAAAATACATGGCCGTTTTGCTGATAATGTGGCTTATAAGAAAACGACAGGATTGTCTGGTCACTATGTTGATATAGTGCCTCATGCATCTCCAATTGTAGCTGATGACATTCCTATTACTTTTACTGAAGCAGTCCAAAGTTCAGAAGAAGAAAAGTGGAGGATTGTCATATATGAAGAAAGACAATTGCTTCATAAGAATCAGACTTGGAAACTTACTAGTCTCCCAAAGGGAAAGAAAACAATTGGATGCAAAGGGTCTTTGCAAAGAAAGAAGGATTTTCTGGCCAAGATGATGTTCACTACAAAGTAAGATTAGTGACTAAAGGTTACGCTTAGATGGAAGGAATTGATTATAATAAGGCATTTTCTCCAGTTGTGAAGCATTCATCCATTAGAATTTTATTAGCTTTGGTAGCACAGTTGGATTTAAAACTAGTTCAATTGGATGTAAAAACTGTATTTTCACATGGAGACTTGGAAGAAGAAATCTACATGACTCAACAGAAGGGTTCAAGATTGCTGGAAAAGAAAATTTGGTATGTAAACTTGAGAAATCTTTGTACGGGTTGAAGTAATTTTTAAGGTAGTGGTACAAAAGATTTGACAAGTTTATGATAGAGAAGAAGTATACCATAAGCAAATATGATCATTGTGTGTATTTGTACAAGTTATAAGGCAAATCCTTCATATATCTTCTTCATTATGTTGATGATATACTGATAGCTTCAAAGAGTCAGACAGAAATTAAGAAATTGAAGACTCAGTTGACAAAGGAGTTTGAAATGAAGGATTTAGGCGAAACAAAGAAGGTTCTTGGCATAGAGGTTATCAAAAACAAAAAATTGAGAAGACTTTTTTTGACTCAGAAATAATATTTGAGAAAGGTATTATAGCGTTCTGGCATGAATGAAAATGCAAAACCTGTTAGTATTCTGCTTGCTCCTCATTTTAAGTTGAATGCCTCTATGTCACCGAAGAACGATGCAAAACTAGAGTACATGTCAAAAGTACTGTATGCAAGTGTTGTTGGTAGCTTGACGTATGCTATGGTTTGTACAAGGCCGGACATTTCACAAGCAGTTAGGGTTGTAAGCAGGTATATGCATGATCCAGGAAAAGAACATTGACAAGCTGTGAAATGGATTCTACGGTAAATTAAAAATACTATGGATTTTGTATTGATATTTGAGCAGGAAAGCAGTCAGTGTGTAGTTGGATGTTATGATTCAGATTATGCTGGTGATCTGGATAAACGTCGATCAACTATTGGTTATGTATTGACTCTTTCAAAGGCACCAGTTAGTTGGAAGTCTACTTTATAATCAACAGTTACTTTGTCTACTACAGAAGCAGAGTACATGACAATCACAAAAGCTGTAAAGGAAGCAATTTGGCTTCAAGGGTTACTTGGTGAACTGGAAATTGAGCATAAGTACATCAAAATACATTGTGATAGTCAAAGTGCTATTCAGTTAGCAAAAAATAAAGTTTATTATGTAAGGACGAAACATATCGATATTCGATATCACTTTATGAGAGAGATTATAGAAAAAGGTGGAGTTAAAATCCAAAAAATTTATACCACTGAAAATCTTGCTGACATGATAAAAAAAGTTGTCACTGCAATCAAGTTTCAACTTTGTTTGAACTTGATCAATATTGCTAAAGTTTGATATTAAATTTGGAGACACTATCAAAAGTTGTTTAAGGAGAGATTAAAGGTGTTGAAATTCGCCAAAGTGGAGATTTGTTGACTAAGTTGGCTCATTTTGATATCTCACATCGGGGAAATAACAAAAGAAATGAAAGTTTTTTTATTATAAATAGAACCTTAATTTCTTTAGTTTAATTATCTCAAAATTATTTATTCATCTCTTAGGCAATTTTCAATATTTCTCCATCTTTTGTAAAATTTCACTTTGTAGTTTTTTGCTTAGTGAAATATAATTTTGTTAGTGTCCAAAAATGCAAACATAATTGGTCGAACTTCGTTAAATTCTGATATTCTTATTTTTTGTCTTTATTTTTCAATAACTCTTTTATAGGGTATAGTTGTAGTGATATATTGTGCTGTTAAATTACTATTAGGATGATTCTGTCTAAGAAGATTGAATTTTAAGTGGAACTGCTTGTGACCCCTTCAACCTTTCGTAGAAATCAACTATAATGTGGTTTTTCAGTACAATTTTTCACTCTCTATTCACTTATAAATTTATTAGGTGAATTTGATGAGTGAAATATTACCCTCATTCCACGACAAAATGTTATTGTTTTGATTTCCAATTTGCCATATGTATGCATGTATATGATCCTGAATTGCTACAAAAACGTTCTCGCATTTTCCAAGATTTCATATTTGAACTTCGCAACAAGAGTGAATGATTTTATTGTCAGATGGTACGAACAAGTCATCTAATCCTGCAACAGAAAATTGTTTACAAAAGCACATGAATGCAAGCCTCGCACTAATAGGACTCAACCCCGCACTAACATCATACTCTCCCACAGTAATGATCAGTTAACAAGACCATGAAGCTTCTTGATTAAGCTAAACCAACGAGTTTCTCACTAATCTCCCATACTTTGCGAGCCTTTTCCGCATCACTAGCTTCTTGAGACAACTGGTTCTCAAATGAAGCCGAGTCCTTGTTCCAGCTCCAGTATACACCTGATTTTGTCAAGCTTGGATCACTGACGACCTAAAGCAAGAAGGAACTGGTTGTGTTAATGCATGTGATGCTGTAATGGAATCATTTGCTGTTATTTCTATAGTTTTTCTTGCCTATTCTTACCTGAGCAAGCCTTTTTCCAGCTTCATCTTCGGAGACAAAGCCCTTGGTGATGTACTTTTGGAATGGAGGGAACAGAAGCCTGAACAAAGGAATATGCTCCCTAAACAAGCCAGTTGTGGCAATGCAACCCGGATAAAGGGAAGCAAATGTGATACCAGTTTCTTCATGGAAACGCCTGTGGAATTCTTGCATAGTGAGCATATTGCAGACTTTGCTGTCCTTGTAGGCTTTGGCGCCATCAAAGTGCCCACCATCAATCATGGCTGAACTGTTTAGCCCATTCAAGCCTCCTACAAGTCCCCTCATGTCTCCCAGATTGGCCTTAGGAGGTACATTCCCAGCCAAAGTATTTGTGTTCCCTAAAGATTTCATAAAAACAACACTATTTTTTAGACATGTGAATGTATGATACGTTTCACTAATATTCTAATGAAGACATACACTTTTTCTTTTGTGCATTTGAAATTCTTAATAGGGAAAAAGCTTGCTAGGATTTAAACTCCTAATCTCCTATATTCTAGTTATAAAATTTGACCATTAGGCTATAAGTACTAACCCAAATGGCGAATAGAAACACGCAATACACAAGATTTATAATTGCAAAATAAATAAATAAATAAATAAATAAATATATATATATATATATATATATATATATATATATATATATATATATATATATATATA
>CATIWR010287497.1:0-26457 GCA_949677035.1 Omphalea diandra
TTAATTAAGATTGAAACTCATAAATTTTATAGTCACATTTCGAGTACCGGTCATTCATAACTTATAAAATACATATGGATGTTAGCTAAAACAAACTCAAGATTTGTTTTATGCAATTAACTTAATTACTTATTTCCAAAGATGGTTTAAGAAATCTCCTGAGAAAATAATGTTAATAAAAGAGTAAATAATAATAGCTGTTCGTTGGGTAAGTGGTAAAACCGTGAGAGGCAGATAAATGTCGGTGCAGTTAATAGCATTTGACTGTTGCTAAAGGTGAAGTTGCGATATACGGCACAGCGTGGGTACTTTTGTCAAAGCGCCGCAGCCTTGGGTCACGTGCTCCAGTCAGTGGAGCACATGCAGTGCTACTTTATTTATTTATTAAAAAAAAAAAAGAAGTATACTTGCATTGACTTTTCTGTCAATGTGGGGCCCTTTATCCACAACGACAATTTAACGAACTCTTACCCTCTTCGATGCACAGCGTCATTATTTTTTGATTTTTCTTGTATTTTTTGTTTGGTCATGTTAGATATAATAATAAATGATAAGTATTTAATAAGATAACAAATTTACCGAACCACCGTGCCTTCATATTTTTATTATTTCAACTACTTAATTCTCTCTCTAAATTAGATGTTTTAAATAGGAAGGTTAAGATTATGTGTGGTTATGTTCATATTTGCAATGATTTTCTACTTTCAATTTTAGTAAAGATTTTCAAGTTTGCACTAATTGAGTGGTTACTTGCTTCTTACTTGTATTGAATTGATTTATGATTTTAACGATTTGATTAAATTTAATTTAATCATAGAAAAATATTATATTTTAAAATAAATATATTAAAGTAAAAATTATTTTAAAACAAAAATTTAATTAAATATATAAAATTGTGAATATCTCAAATATAAAAAATTTGATAAAAATAATTAAAATTTTCATTTTTAAAAAAAAATTAAATTTTAAATCAAATTGGCGTAATTTTAATTAACCTGAGCCAATTTAATTTACCCATTTTCTCTTGTTTTCTAATTTTTTTCAAATTTGATTATTTGTAACTTCTTACTATACTGATTTAATGATTAATTTTAATTCAATCATTCTCACGGATCAATATGATCTAATTTTTAATACACTGATTGAAACTGATATTCCACTGCCACTGTGATATTATAGGTTAACTGTATGTAAAGGAATTAGATAATTTGATTAAACAATTAGCGGAAGAAAGTAGAGCAGACAACAATCATCGATCAACTTTGGATCACATGCGATTTAATCATGCCACAAATCTAGCTGAGCTTTCTTTTTAATCATCCATGCTCTAGTGGATAATCAATACACGACTCACTCAATCACTCTTTGGTATCATTTTCTTTTTTTTTCATTCTCTCCCTTATTTCTTTTTTCTCTTTTTATTATTTTTATTATTTATATTTGTAAAAAAATAACATGATGATATTTTTATAAAAATGAAATATTTTATTGAATTTTATATTTGAAATTAATTTTTTTAATATAGTGAATATATAAATGTATTTATAAATAAATTTTACAATAAATTTATTTACAAATAAAATAAATTTTTAAAATAAAATTAAATCAAACACTCTTCAAAACAAAAAAATCAAAAATTCCAAACACCTTTGCCCCAAAACCGATTTCACTTTCACATGGATATTCTGCAAGTTTTTTCATTTCATTTGTGGCAACTTTTAAAAATTACATAAAATAAACCATTCAACTAATGGCTTTAAAATGTTTCAACTAATTTAATAATTTAATGATAAATTATTCGTATGAGAAGTTTGAGTTTGACCTCTAATAATTTCATTTATTGTTTCTCCTTGAAATATTTACAATAAAAGAATGGGCTAATGTTTAATTTGCCCCTTCAAATTTGTAGTCCTGTTCAATTTGTCTCAATTTTAATATTTGGATCTAATCAATAAGCGTCTTGAAAATCTAATAGTTTTTTTTTTTTTTGAGTGATAGAAATGAGATAAAATGAGGGAGAAAATCATTTTTCTTATATTTGAAAGAGCTAGAGAAAAAAAAAAGAGTGAGAGAATTAAATGTGAAATTTAATCATTTAGACTTATCATTTTTTTATTGTCACAAATTAAAGCAAAAATTAAAATTTTTTAAGAAAATTACTTAGATATATTTGTTCATATTTTAAATTAATAAGTAGGAATGTCCATCAGTAAATTTCGATTTGATTTTTATCAAGTTTAAATTAATCGAATTTAAAATTAAAAAATTATAATTGAATCAAAATTTTATATGAATCAACCAAATCGAATTAAATCTAATTCGATTTAGTTTGAATTAAAATTTTTTAAAATATATATATATTTTCCAAACATTTTAAATATAAATTATTTATTTAATTATTCATATATATGAAATTTAGTATATATTAATTTATGAAGTATATTCAATTTATTTTTAAGTATAAACCTATCATTATGCAATGTACTTAATTTTTAATAAAAGTTTCATTAATTTGGTTTGTTTAATTTTTGTTTTTCTTAAAATTAAAACAAAATAAATTAATTAAAAATTTTTTAACAAAAAATTGAATCGTAGCAAATTTTAAGTTCAATTTAACTGAATAAAATTAAATCAATTAATTTAATTTAATTTTTTATTTGAATAAAATAGTAAATATTATTTTATTCTCCTCAATTTCTTACCTCTATATTTCTATTTTTTCTAAATAAAAAAATTGAAAATCTCTATTCTCATTTTTTATCACTTAATTTTTCTATTCTCACTTTTGTGTGTCTAACTTTTTTTAAGCAAAGGGTTATTATTTTTTTTTACTCATCAAATGTGTATATGTTTTACATGGTGAAAAAAAAAACAATAAAGAAAAGAGTGACAAAATCATTCATACCAAGTTAAAAAAATACTGAGTCACCATCATTTTAATCAATCCCTATAGTCATTGTCACTAGATTTTCTTAGTTGACTCTATTTATATCATTCAAGATATATATTGATTAAAATATCTTAAAATGACTATAAAAATACAAACTCAATAAAAATTTTTGAAAAAAAAAATATAATTAAACAAATAAATCATCTAACTTATACTCTAAAGCACCTCCGATGCCCTCTTTTCTCATTTTTTAATAATTATTAATTTCTTTTTTTTTTTTATAAAGCTCCTCATTGATGAGTATCATTATTTATATATTTTTTAAAGTCAAAATTAAATATATGAGTGATGGTGAAAGCGTAACATAGTAAATATGGTCTTAAGAATATCTTTATGCTGTCTAGACTAATTACAAGCCTCAAATTATATATTTTAGATAGTAAATAATTGAATCCAAAAGAAATAAAAAATATTGATTGAAAATGAAAAAGAATATAACTTTCACGGTGATAATCTATTAAAAGTGGTTATCGGTTAGATGCAATCTTAATTATTAAGGTGAGATGGTGTGAGGCATACAAAAAATGATTATAGAGATGGAAACAAACTGTGAGGAGATCTTTTATAGTTAAAATATATCTCTTTGTAATTTTTCATGTCCCTATTATAAAAAGCATGTGATGTATGCATGCTAAATTAGTCAAAGAGGGCTTAAATGTGCAGAATTTTGAAGATTTTGTCTGTCATTAATTATATGTTTGAGAAATTATTTGGGGAAACAAAATAAAGAGAAAAATAAATTTTATATCAATTTATTTTTTTTCATATTTAGGTAAAAAAGAGAAAAGATAAATTTTATTTTTCTTTATTTATTTTTTCTTATGTTTGATTAAAGAAAAAAGAGAAAAAATAAATTTATTTTTATTTTTCAATAAAAAGTATTAACGACAAATATATAAATTTATCATAAATTCCTTCAATCAATAAATATTCTTTCCATTTTAGAGGGAAAATAAAAAGGAGAAAAATAAAATTTATGTTCTTTCATTCTCTATTTTCTTTCTATTCTCAAATAATAAATTACAATAATTACATATTTTTTTTCTCCCTTATTTTACCTCAATTCAAACATAGAGTAAATTTTAAAGAGTAATTGAGCTTGATTCGCTACAACAAAAAAGTTGAAGGCTCAAAATGATCATTAGTCCATAAAAAGAATATTAATTTCAAAAAAGGTATGTCGTCTATTTTTGATAGTCATTCTATGGGCAGTACACGTGTCTCCTGATTTCAAGGAAAAAACATTATGGGCCCCTAAAGTCATCACAACTAACAAGTTTTAGGCCCAACCATTCTCATAAAAAATCTCTATATATCCATTACCCTGCAAAAGGTGCCTGCAACCAATTCCCTCTTCTCCTGCCTTCCACTTTTTATAGTGTTTGTTTTTACTGCCATTGTCATTGAACAGAGGAGGGGTTTGGTTTTGTAGCAGAGGCCATGGCTAAGTTTGCTGCTGTCTTTCTCTTGGCCCTCATTGCCATTTCAATGCTCCAAACTTTGGTAAGATCCCTTATCTCTTCAATCTTGTGCCAAATCCAAATCTTTGGAAGTGAAGAAAGCAGCTTAAATTTTCCTCTTTGTCGTTTTCTTGTTGCAGGTTATGGCATCTCATGGCCATGGTGGTCACCACTATAACAACCAGGTAAGCTACTTTTGTGTCTCTTGATTTCTTGTGTAGATGATAATGTGGGCGCTCAATCTTGACAATTTGATATAGTTATTCTGGAAATGTTGTTTAAATCACAGTTTAATGGTTTTATTTTCGGTTTAATTAATTTTCAGAAGCGTTATGGTCCAGGAAGTCTCAAGAGCTACCGTAAGAACCTACATTTTTTTTCTTTTAATGCCCTTCATTTCTGATCTCTTATTATTTTTTTTTTCTTTCCTTTGGTTTCCTTCATCTTCTCCCCCTAGAATCAGAAGCTTATAAACATGATTTTACCGTTAGTCAAAGAAACATGTACCAGAAACTGGGTTTTGACCACGGTCATTTGCTTGAAGTTGACCAGTTATTTACCAAGAAACATGAATCTTGGAAACTGGGATCTTTTTTTTACTATTTGGAAAACAGCAATGATGTGATATTTTTTCTTTATTTATCACTTTCTTTTTTCTTTAGTCGTAAAATGTTTTTTTGAATGGACCAGAATGCCCGTCACAGTGCTCGAGGAGGTGCAGCAGGACTCAGTACCACAAGCCATGCATGTTCTTCTGTCAGAAGTGTTGCAAAAAGTGTCTGTGTGTTCCTCCAGGTTATTATGGGAATAAAGCTGTGTGCCCGTGCTACAACAACTGGAAGACCAAGGGAGGAGGACCAAAATGTCCTTGAACCGAATCTGTCTTTTCCCTAATTTCCCACCTTTCTAAATCGTCATTAAAGAAACTGGATTGCTAGTATTACTATGTATGCTGCTACTATGGCCTTGATTAATTATCAGTGCCATACTGCTTGCAGTCGCTGAGCTATACTGACTATATTATTTATTGTTATATACGTGATGGATTTATGGGTTTTGTCATTCCAAGTCACTCCTGGAGTCTCTAAAATGAGAGTGGCTAATGAATTATGTATTATTATATGTTGTCAATGAATTTCTTGTTTTGTTAATCTTGATCCCTCTGAATGGCTTAATTTGGTACTAAGTGATATCGGATCTGGTATTTCCTTGTCTGGAAGTGAAGGTTAATTACATGTGTGCTTTTTTTTTTTTAAATGAATTTTGTATTATTATATGTTGTCAATGAAGTTCTTGTCAATGAACTGCTCTTCACGACTTAATCATTGATTGAAATTGGGAATGGAAATCGATACTCACAAGAATTGTCAACTTGCACTATTGAATCTTGAACACCTGAAATATGAAAAGCAAAAGGAAAGGCAGTACGCATGCACCTGTGGGTGCCGTCTAAAAGGGGTGGCTACCCGCAAGCCATAAGCTTACTAACAGGCGCATGAGCCATGGGTTACTCATTATGCGTCAACATGTAGTTGCTATTAAAAATCGAGACATTTTAGGGTATGTTAGCAATTAAACCTAATTTTAAATTCTTCGACTTTTCAAGTTGAGCATGTTCCCGTTGAAATTTTGCACTGCCTGTCAGTTGCAATTTTCAAAAATGACATGCTTACTAACTATACCTGATATATTAGTATTGGAGCTATACAAGAAAAGCAAATGAACATCAAGATTTATTATTGCAGATAACGATTCTGACCTTGGATTGACAAACCCCGGGTATGGTCTTTCTAGCTGTACCACATTTGAATTTCTATGTAGCGACCCCAACTTCTCATGAGACATGGAAAAAGTTTTTTTTTTTAGGGGGGGGGGGGGATTTAATTTTAACTCTATCCTGATTTCGAATGTACAAATATCAAAACATACTATAAATGCTAAAAAAATGGTATATAAGGTACAAGTGCCAATGTTAAATACGTTGCAAAGGTTAATTATCCAATTGATAACAATGGTTGAATTCAAATCTGGCTCTTTTCAGAGTTCCAACCCTGTCAATGATAACCATTAATTAGTCTGCTAACTAATCTAAAGGTAGAAGTTATACCAAGAAAAAGGATCTACTAACAGGTCTCTTTTCTTTTCCAACTTTTCTATCATAACTGGTCCATTATGTAATTTGTAAGGTAGCACGACACAATGGAACAACCTGTTTCGTTGAGAAGAAGAAAAGCAGAGAAGCATCAGCAGCTGCCGTTTTGGAGTGTGTAATCAAGGCTCAAGCCTCGAGAATCATGGATTCGGGTTTTGGTGATGCATGATCAAAATTTGAAGCAACATCGTATTATGGCATTTTGTCATTATATTGTTCAAAAGCTATGAACGGTTTGGGATTATTAACGATTGCAACTAGATTTCCAACTCTAGGCTAAATACACTACATTGATAACTTCATTTAGAGTTTTTTTTTTTTTTTTTGTTTTACAGGAAACTTAATTTAAAGTTTTAATATTATGATAACTAACTATTCTAAAAAAAAAAGTTACTATTATTTTAAAAATCGGATCAAACTAATTAGTTAGACATTCCAATTTGATTATTTTTAGATTATTTTTGAAAATTATTGTTATCATCTTCAATTATTATAAATAAATATATTTTTATTTTAAATATTTTTTTCTATTTTTAGAGTTATTTTAATAATTTTTAATTTTATTTAAAAATTGAATCAATTGAAGCATATTAATCGAATTAATTAAACTAATTGATCTTAAAATTAACTAATTGATCAATTAAGTTTTAAAAATACTGCTAATTACATGTGATGTGTAAGCAAATATTGATATATTTTTTATTTTTTATATTCTAAACAATTTTTCAAAAGTAATTTGGTTGATATTTGTATTAACTTGAGATTTCTTAGACGATGTTAAATATTTATTCCTTAGTTTGTGCATCTAGAGAAATTTTTATATTTCTAAATGTTATCTACTTAGATTGAGAAATATAATTTTAAATAATTAAAAATCCTTTAAATAAAATTTAGAGGGTTGTTTAAAGAAATTTACGGCATATAATTTTTTTTAAAAAAATATTTGGATAACATAAGCCTACCTTCCATTCATTACTGAAGAGAGTTGGACTCAGCACAAGGGCCCTTATTCACAGACACGTCCCTATAAAGATTCAGCCCAACAACCAATTTTTTTTTTTTAAAAAAGAAAATCTCACCATTAATTTTCAAGTTCCCGCCAAACGGCTCGTCTTTTTTCCAATGCCTCTTTTTCTTTTACAATAAATTTCTTAATTTCGGAGAAGGAAAACGTAACACCAAGTTGCTGACTCAGGGATGCGGATGGAAACGGGAGACGAGTTCATGGCAAACGAGTCCGGCTCAGTACGTGCGGGTGGATCGACCAGGTCCCCAAGGCTTTTCATCAAAGAAATGGTGATGAGGAACTTCAAATCCTACGCCGGCGAGCAACGCGTCGGTCCTTTCCACAAGGTCAGGCTTAGTCCTTTAATTCCTAATTTCGCCGATTTCTAGGGCTCTCACAAATTATAAGCCGGATTCGCCCTGTGATTCCGTGCAATTCGTTGATGTTAGGTTACTTTAATTGCAATTAAGCAGTAATTTCTGTATAATTGTTTGGGTTATCAGAGTTTTTCCGCTGTGGTGGGGCCCAACGGGAGCGGAAAGAGCAATGTGATAGATGCAATGTTGTTTGTATTTGGAAAGCGAGCGAAGCAGGTAGCTTAAACATATTTCATTTTCTTTGCTGAGTATTGAAGGATGAGCCTTTTCTTTGAAATTACAGTGTTCTTTTTTTTTTTTTTTTAAAAAAAATTATAACTGTTGCGTTTTGTTTGATTTTTCGTGCCTAACTGTGTTTTTTTCTTGGATTCTGTAGATGAGACTTAATAAGGTTTCTGAGCTT
The DNA here is from genome assembly GCA_949677035.1 of Omphalea diandra. Classification (NCBI taxonomy): domain Eukaryota; kingdom Viridiplantae; phylum Streptophyta; class Magnoliopsida; order Malpighiales; family Euphorbiaceae; genus Omphalea; species Omphalea diandra. The sequence continues at coordinate 8,349 of CATIWR010287497.1, forward strand.
ATTCACAATTCCACTAATTACCAGAATCTGGACAGTGCTGGTGTTTCTGTTCATTTTCAAGAGATCATTGATCTGGTAATGCATACATAAACATTAAACTTTCTAATCTATCAAATGGTAGATTTTATCATATTATCTATCTCCATGAAAACAAACTAGAAGAGACGAAAGTTTTATGTTGTTTCTGTTTCGTGGAAAGGATAGCTACTCAACAAATTCTATTTGGTTGTTATCTGAGGATTTGGCTTTCTGGGTTCTTCTTATTGAAAAGGAGGAGCGTCAAACATTTGGAGATTTTTAATTGATTACTGCTTGGTTCTTGATTATTGTAGGATGATGGCAACTATGAAGCTGTTCCAGGGAGTGATTTTGTAATTACCAGGGTTGCATTTCGAGATAACTCATCCAAGTATTACATCAATGATCATACGAGTAATTTTACTGAGGTCACTAAGAAGCTGAAAGGGAAGGGGATTGACCTGGACAATAATCGCTTTCTGATTCTTCAGGTTTGTTGATGATGCCATAGCATTGCAGTTTGAATAGATATTGGCTGCCATTGGTTTTAAGCTTTGGTTGGTGGTTATTTCAGGGTGAAGTTGAGCAAATTTCATTGATGAAGCCCAAAGCTCAAGGACTGCATGATGAAGGTTTTCTTGAATATCTGGAAGACATAATTGGGACCGACAAATATGTTGAGAAGATTGAAGAATCATATAAAGAGTTAGTAGTTTGTGCACTTGCTATTTTAGAACAGTACTCACATCCTCTCATTTCCACATTTTGGTTTACAGAGTCTGGATGAAATATCGTTACATGTAATATCTGTGTTAGAGCAAAGTACAGATATAAATTCTCAGCTACATAAATTGCTATTATTTCTGAGCAGCTTAAAATAAAAAGTATAGAACCACAATGAAAATTTTATTCTTTTCCTCATCTGAAAACAAGTATTTATGTATGAGTTGGCTTTTTACTAACTAGAATCTTGTATTGTTTAATTGATTTGGTAAACATGCATGCCTTCATTTATTGTTCCAAGTCCTACGGTGGAGTGCTTGGTAACTTTTATAGCTGGAGGATCGAACTTATCTGGATTTTGTAGCCATTTATTTCAAGAAACCATTAGCAATCTGGTTTGATACAAGCCATTCTTTCTAATGTTTATTTATGTTCTCATTGGTTTCATAGGCTGGAATCCCTTAATGAGAAAAGGTCTGGGGTGGTGCAGATGGTTAAGTTAGCTGAGAAGGAGAGAGATAGCTTAGAGGTTTGTCAACTTGGTTGCACTTTGGCAAATCATCTTCAAGAATGTTTAATAAGCCTGCTATTTCTTCTATGGTATAGGATGTGAAGAATGAAGCCGAGGCTTATATGCTGAAAGAATTCTCACTCTTGAAATGGCAAGAGAAAGCCACAAAATTAGCTTATGATGATAATGGTGCAAAAATGGTTGAAATGCAAACAAATGTATCCTGTTTACAAGAAACTCTAAAGGCTGAAAGGTTATTTTAGTTATGACTAGAACTGGATTTGCATTCGTTCAATCACTAAAGAGTTAAGAATACTGAAGTTTTTGTTATTGTGTTCAGAGAGAAGATTAAAGAAAGTCATAAGACATTGAAGGAGCTCGAGTCTGTGCACAATAAGTATATCAAAAGGCAGGAGGTTTGTATTGCATGTAATTGGTACTTTGATAATCATATGTTATATTATACTTCCAGGCACCTGTTAATGATATTTGATTTTGTTCCTTAGCTATGCAAATAAAACTTGTGTATATCCATCTGTGTGCCGTTTATGGTCATCTTTTGTTATGAATGCATTCAATGCTATAGTCATAGTTTTGTTTTTATCTTATTTATCGGTTAGCTGTTATTTTACTTGTCTTGAATTCAGGAACTTGACAATGATCTCAGAAATTGTAAAGAGGAGTTTAGAGAGTTTGAAAGGCAGGATGTGAAACACAGGGAGGATTTGAAGCACAAGAAGCAAAAAATTAAGAAACTTGAAGTTAAACTTGAGAAGGTTGGACAAAGATGAGCTTTATGGCAATTAACAAGTAAAGTTATGTATTTATCTAAATTTTGTCTTTCAATGCAGGACTCATCAAAGATTGATGATTTAACAAAGGAGTGTGAGAACTCAATGAATTTGATTCCCAAACTCGAGGATGATATTCCAAAGCTTCACAAACTCTTGTTGGATGAGGAGAGAGTGTTAGAAGATATTGTAGAGAAATCTAAAGGTTGTGCCTTCTTTTTTTAATTGTACTTCAACTGATATTTCATCTTATTGCAACGCATATATTTTGCATGTAATTAACATTTTTTGGCTCAAAATACTGTAATCTTCCTGCATTATGCTTGTTGTGTATTTATACTGTGTTAGTTGTTAATAATGTGTCCTGTAGCACAACTGGGATCATTTCTTTAGTTTTGGATCTAGTATCCTGAAATTGGAGTTTATGAACTGAAGGAAACCTTAAAATTAATGGCTTGAGCTCCAGATGCATGGGGTGTTGGGTGTAATATGGGGCTTGGGTTCCCATTTCTTTGTTTGATGGTTGTTGCTTAATAGCGTAGGATAGTCTGGTGGACATTTGAAGTCTTCTAATTGGACTATGAAACTTGATTTGCATTGTGAAAGTGATATAAGATTTCATAGAATTTTTCTTTATTATTTCTTCCACATTGAAAGGGTATTCAAGTGTTATCATTCCCATGTACACAATTTGAAATGATAGTGCCTATGCAATCATCGTTGGAATTGTAGCGATTAATTTCCATCAATATTTATTCAAATAGATTTTTACTTGTAAACTGAAAAAAAAAACACTGAATTTATTTTTCCTATGAGCCTAGATGATGAGATTTTGAGGTTCAATGTTGGCTTTTACTTTGAATATAATTTACAGTTTGTTTTGTTCGCTGCTATTTAGTACTGTTTAATGAATTCACTCATGAGACATTATTTTTGATTTCAGAGAAATGGTGGGTAAGTTCATAGACTGCAGTATAGGTTGATAACAGGGTGAGGGTAACAAAAACATTTCTTTTTTACTGATGAATCTTTTGTTGTTTGTTTGTATTATCTCTTTTTTTATTTTATGTATTCTTGATTTCTATTCTGGGATGATGTTTCTCTCTTTTTCTCTCCATTCATGTGTGTGAGCAATTTACAAGTCTGTGAGCTATAAGTTGCTTGAGTTTATTTCTTCTCTTGTTATTGGCTTCCATTATCTTTTCCATGCATGTGGCTGTTCAACTAATTTATTCCTTGTGATTGGTTGGTAAGCAGTTGAAACTGAAGAGCATCGCTCTGAGCTTGTAAAGGTTCGTGCTGAACTAGAGCCATGGGAACAACAACTCATCGATCACAAGGGGAAACTTGAAGTGGCATGTACTGAAAGCAAGCTTTTGAGTGAGAAGGTGAGGCTGCTGGGTTCATATAATATTGTTTAATTGTTAATGATGAAAGCTGTGCACTAGATATTATTTGTTTTCTATTATTTGGAATGGTAATTCACCCTATGGTACAGGAACAATTGTGATCTGACCTCTGGTGAGACCAGTATTCTCTTTAAAAGTAATTCAAACTGAGGTATAGATGGCTAATTGCGCTTGGTTGTTTCAGCATGAGGCTGGTCGTGCTGCTTTTGAAGATGCACAAAAACGGATGGATAACATATTGGGAAGACTTGAAACAAAAACTGCAAGCATTGCCAAACTGCAAAGTGATATAGACAAGCACAAACTTGAAGCATCAGAAACGCATAAAGTGGAACAAGTTCGTAATTTGCTGATAACTACTTTGAACTTTGTATTATGTTGCCCTAATGGGACAAAGTGAGAACACTCTATGTTTTTCAGGAGTGCATCAAAGAACAAGAGGCATTGATTCCACTTGAACAAGCTGCAAGACAGAAGGTTGCAGAACTTAAATCAATTGTTGATTCGGAGAAGAGTCAAGGTTCAGTTATGAAAGCAATTTTGCAGGCCAAGGAATCTAACAAAATAGTGGGAATATATGGGAGGATGGGAGATTTAGGAGCTATTGATGGTGAGTGTCATTGATATGAATAATAAGTATATTTTTTTGCTTCTTATCCTTTTTCCACAACACTATTGTATTTCTTAAACGTTTTGAAATAGAGGGATGTATTGCTAAGATTTTTTCCTCTTTGATACATCTAAAATTTCCATCACTTTCTGTTTAATCTTTATAGGATAATAGGCAACTTTTAAGGTTGTAAAGCACTTTATTTTCTTGAACATGATAGTCACAAGCTGCTTTTTGTGCTGCATTTTTTTCTTTGGTCGAATTTCAAATTTAGGTATTTATGTTGATAAGCTTGTTCTTCCCTGCACTTCAAAAGCTTGTTTGTCACATCCTTTGAAATTTTTATTTTATGCTGCATTCATATGTCTTCTATGCCATTTAGGTCAATTCATTTAACTTTTTGATAAAATATCTGCTATTGCAGCAAAATATGATGTTGCCATCTCAACAGCTTGTCCTGGACTTGATTATATTGTGGTGGAGACAACTGCTGCAGCCCAAGCATGTGTTGAGCTTCTCCGAAGGGAGAATCTTGGGGTTGCAACTTTCATGATATTGGTATCAACTGGATATTCATGAGCTCTTTCTTTAGTCATTTGGGATGCGTGTAAGGATTTGCTGGGATAGGAGTTCGGTGCTTGGGCTGGGCAATTTACTTCTAAAAACATTATTGCAACGATTAGGACAAGAAATTTCATGGTCAAATTGGTTAATATATTTGCAAACAACTTTGATATCTGATTTTAATAATTGAAGTCTGTAATAGTTTTGGCTGTCATTGCAAATTGAACCTGTTAGGAGGCTTTTGAAATGTTCAGACAATAATAGTATAACGTGTGCAAATAATGTGAAGGTATAAATTTATAATATACAGTATCTATTGGATGAAGCACTTAGTTCATGCAACAGTCTTATGTAGGGGTGAGCAAAAACCAAACTGAGCCAAAAAAACCGACCGAACCGAGCTGGTTCAGTTTGGTTCGGTTTGATCTTTTAATAAAATCGGTTTGTTCGGTTACAATTTTAAAAAAAATTCGGTTTTCAGTTCGGTTTTTTAGATAGAAAACCGAAAAAACTGAAGTAATAAATAAATCAAACCAATTTGAATCAAACCTGATTTAAAATATATGTAATTTAATTGAAACAAACTGAAACGAACCGAATTTATGTAAGATCAATTCGGTTCGGTTCATAGACATATAAATTTCAGTTTAATCGGTTCGGTTAATTCGGTTTTTAAAAAATTTCGGTTTATTAAAATTTGATAAAAAACCGAACCGAACCGACCGAATGCTCATCCCTAGTCTTATGTTTTGTTTTGTTCTTTTTTCTAATAAACAATTATGTGTTTGCAACAGAAACATAGTAATTTTTGACATAGGTGGGCTTATACTTTTCGGGTCTCAAATTTCAAAAAGGAAGTTGTATTTAGATTTGGCAGTTGCAACTTATTGGCTGTACTGACAATAATACATGTTGGTCTGGTTAAGTACATTATGCTATAACAGCTTTTCAATCCTTTGTTTTTCCATTTGCTCCATGCAGGAGAAGCAAGTTGATCTTTTACCAAAGCTGAAGGATAAAGTAAGCACTCCAGAGGGAGTTCCACGTCTTTTTGATTTAGTTAGAGTTCAGGATGAAAAAATGAAGCTTGCATTCTATGCTGCTTTGGGTAACACTGTTGTTGCAAATGATCTGGATCAGGTAGATTTTTCGGTTTCTTTGTGTATCTCTTACTCTTTGGTTATCAGGTGCACAAGGTGTGTGCTCAGGTGCAAAGTCAGCACTTTTAGGCATGCAAGGCGAGGGGGCCTTTAACAAAGTGCTTGCTTATTGCATTTAGGCAAGCACCTCCTGGGAAGTAAGAGACCCGGAAAACATGGGTCTGTCTAAATCTGAGTTCCTAATTCCATTTTACTTGAAAGCCTAACTTTTACCCTTTAAAATTGAGGGTATTATGGTGAAATACGTCTAGATCTTCTAGAATACGTATTTTAGGGCTATTTTATATGAAATTTTAGACTATTATATGCTGTAATTTAGGGCTACTTTGCATGTTATATCCATTATCTTGATTAAAATCTTTAACTTATTTGAAAATCAGTCTGATTGTAGTCAATTAATAGTTTTTATTTTCATTTTTTTGTTGAATTTGTATGTTAAAAGTTTGTTCTATGTTCTAATAATGTATAAGATGTTTTTAGGCTTGTTTTAGAAATTTGGTCTTGCTATGCTCGTGTGAGAGCTTTTGCCAGGCCTTGTGCCTTAGACGATAAATGAACCTACCTCCTTGAATGCGCCTTTCAATCCTAGCACTTAGCTTTTTCTAAAACATGTTGTTCTAGTTTTAGTAGTCAGTTTGATTAATTACTTCATAGAAAAATGAAAAATATTTTGTCTGAGACCCTGTGCAAAGTCAATGCTATGACTTGTGAGTTGTGGCTGCTGAAATGTTGGGTGAAAAATTTTGATATAGCCAGCGAGATGTCCTGAGCAATCAGGAATGATTTTTTTGCCATGCCCTTCTAGCTATTTCCTTAACATTGTTATATGTGATGATTTTTAGGATGCTTTTATCTCCTTCGATGACTAGTTTGTTTTGGTTCTATCTAAATATTTTGAAACGAGTTAATTTCATATGGCCTTACATTAAATTAATGTTCAACATATTCTATATAGGGAAGCAACTAATTGTGCCTGTTTTCTACTTATAGGCGACACGAATTGCATATAGTGGAAATGTTGAGTTCCGACGTGTGGTTACTCTTGATGGTGCACTTTTTGAAAAATCTGGTACCATGAGTGGTGGTGGCAGCAAGCCACGTGGTGGTAAAATGGGCACATCTATTAGATCTGCCAGTGTGTCTCCAGAGGCTGTTGCCAATGCTGAGAAGGAGCTCTCTATTTTGGTTAACAAATTAAATGGCCTCCGCCAACAGACAGTTGATGCAGTAAGGAGTTACCAAGGCTCAGAAAAAGCAATTGCACACCTGGAGATGGAATTGGCCAAAATTCAGAAAGAGGTAACACCTACGCTACAGTTTGTGCAAGGTTTGTTTTAGCTTCTGTAGAGATAAATTATTCTTTTTACACTGTCTTAAACAGATCGACAGTTTAAATTCAGAGCATAGCTATCTCCAAAAACAACTTGGTTCCTTGAAGGCTGCATCACGTCCTAAAGAGGATGAGCTCGACAGGCTTAAAGAGCTGAAGAAAATTATATCCGCAGAGGAAAAGGAGATTGATAGGCTTATACAGGGATCTAAAAAACTGAAGGATAAGGTATATGAGGAGTTTATTGTTGTTTGTCCATGCATGTCCCAGTCAGAACATTCTGGATAGTAGATGCGCCAGACAACAAAATGTTGTGTGTTGCGACACTGATTTGTGATTAATGTTGTGATTGCCTTCAAAAGTCTTTGGACGTTCGTCTTGATGTATATTAACTGTCTGTAAAATTTCAAGTGTTTTATTATTATTTTTTTTTCCTCATAGGACAATTTATCAACTTATCCTTAAATTTTCTGGTGATAGGCTTTGGAACTTCAGAGTAAAATAGAAAATGCTGGAGGTGAAACTATGAAAGCGCAGAAGTCAAAGGTCAACAAGATTCAGTCTGTAAGTTCTAAAATGACTTTGAAAATGTCCAAATAAATGAACTGTAGCTCTTGTATTAATTTTTGCTACTCGTAATCAGGATATTGACAAAACTAGCACAGAGATAAATCGTCACAAGGTTCAAACAGAGGCAAATCAGAAAATGATAAAGAAGTTAACAAAGGGGATTGAGGAGTCAAAGAAGGAAAGAGATCAACTTGTTGAGGAGAAGGAAAAATCGAGAAGTGTTTTCAAAGAAATAGAGGAAAAGGCATTTGCTGTTCAAGAGAATTATAAAAAGACACAGGCGGTCTGTGTTATTTAGTGTTCAATTATTGAGATTAACTATATGGCGATAAGTTTCAGTTGCTCTATGCATTTCTTGTCTCTATTGCAGCTGATTGATCAACACAAGGAAGTGCTGGATAAAGCAAAATCTGACTATGAAAATGTGAAAAAAGTTGTCGATGAATTGAGGGCATCAGAGGTACCGTGTAAATAAATGTGGTTCATTTGGTATTTCCTTGAAATGTTTTGGTCAATGACTGATGATTCAATTAGTATTCATGTTATCAAAATGCAGGTTGATTCTGATTACAAATTACAAGATATGAAAAAGGCCAATAAGGATTTGGAACTGAAGGGGAAGGGTTATAAAAAAAAGCTTGATGACTTGCAAAATGCTCTTAGACACCATGTGGAGCAGTGTGTTGATTTATGATAAGTCTTTCAGTATTTGGAGCGCTATATGTTTGCCACAAGGCTGCTTAACATTGTCTTGTTGGTTTCAGAATTCAGAAAGAGCTAGTTGACCCTGAAAAGCTTCATGCAAACGTGGCAGATGAGACTCTTGCCAAGGCTTGTGATCTTAAAAGGGCCCTGGAAACAGTAGCATTGGTGGAAGCACAACTGAAAGAAATGAATCCTAATCTGGATTCTATATCAGAGTATGAATTTCTTACCATTTATGAATTCTATGTTAATTACCATCTAAAAGTTTGCTAATTATATTTTTCATGATCATTCTGCAATGAGGCTCTGCTAAATGTTCTGACCAACACAGATTTCGGAGAAAGGTTTCACTATATAATGAGCGAGTTGGGGAGCTGAATGTGGTTACTCAACAGCGTGATGACATAAAAAAGCAGCATGATGAATGGCGAAAGAGAAGGCAAGTACATTGCCATTTTATATATGCTATAGTTACAAATTGCCCTCTCGCAAATGCGCGACTGTTAATTAAATTGGTATTTGTTTCAGGTTAGATGAGTTCATGGCAGGATTCAACACAATCTCATTGAAGTTAAAGGAAATGTATCAGGTTTGTGATTCGAGATCTGTGTGTGGAGAGGAGTGGGTGTGCACATGAGTTCCTGTGCATGTAATTATTCTGTTTTTAAGACCATTTTCTTTATTGTGACCTTGGTCTTCTTTGGAACATACATAACTTTATTTCTTATTAGAATGCAATGTAATGAAGTTAGACTGGTGCATCAGTTCACAGATTTACTTGCTTTGGACCTTTTTGAATTTGTCAGATGATTACACTTGGAGGCGATGCAGAACTTGAGCTAGTGGATTCTTTGGATCCTTTCTCTGAAGGTGTTGTTTTCAGTGTGAGACCACCAAAGAAGAGCTGGAAAAACATTGCTAACTTATCGGGTGGTGAAAAGGTTACTGCTAATCATTGCTGATCCTTTGCTTTTTCGTACAAGTGCTTGGAATTATTGAAGCTTCTTACATGTTTGGATATGATAGTGTCGGTTCTTTTGACTATTTCAGACTCTCAGCTCCTTGGCTCTTGTTTTTGCTCTTCATCACTACAAGCCTACGCCACTTTATGTAATGGACGAAATCGATGCTGCTCTAGGTAATCTTTCATTGTACTCCTGATCTAAGTTCCTCATATTTCATATTTGCTGTCTTCTCTTTGTTTTCTTTAACTCGTGGCTCATATGGATCACCAGATTTCAAGAATGTTTCTATTGTGGGACATTATGTGAAAGACCGGACAAAGGATGCACAGTTCATTATAATAAGGTAGGCTTGTTGCAGACAATAGATTATCACTGGAGTTTTTCATACTCTAGTTACCGTGTATATCTGTATTTAATGTTCTTTTTTGTGTTATGCAGCCTCAGAAACAACATGTTTGAGTTGGCAGATCGACTTGTTGGAATTTATAAAACTGATAATTGCACAAAGAGCATTACAATCAACCCGGGCAGTTTTGTGGTGTGTGAAAATGCTGCCTGATGTGCATGTGGGTTTTCTTAATATGAATCAAAGTACGTAGCTTTGCAAATATCAGCTCGATATTAATCTGGAAATTTCTGATAGTAATAAATTCATATTGTATTTCTTGACATATATAACATTAACGTCCAGCATCTCACAGGATGTTGCAGAGCATTATATATGTATGATATTTAAAAACCTGATGATTTCTCAGTTTGAAATGGAAAAGACAGCCTATAAAATCTCGTGTATCATAGGTGTTTTTTTTAATCAATTAAGCAGTGTTTAGAATTTACTTTGACAATAGTGCCTTGTATGTCAGGTGTTTTTTTTTAATCAAATATATCATGGGTGTTAGCGCCTTGTTAATTCTGAAATGCACATTGTCGTTAAGGCTGACTTTTATGCTGAGAGAAGATACCATACAGTTACAACTTGTGAATGGAGATTGTGTGGAGGGTAAAATTTTTTAGTTTTTAATAACGGGGCATTTTTCGTAATTTTTTCATTTATGTGCAACTTCTAGACTTGTATATATATGCAATGGAAAAATCCTCACCTTTTGTAAGGGAGATAAATTTTCGTAATGCAGGCTCTGCGGATGCACAAGCGTTGTGGAACTGACCTGCAATTTCTTGTGCTTTTCTGTGCGTTTTGCTGGGTTGTAATAGAGCTTGTGAAATTTACTAACAATTAGCTCATTCAGTAGACGGCAACATAATCAAGCTTGAATGATCTTAGCAGGATATGAGACTTGAGAATGGTGCCTGACCGGCAACATGTTCTCCATCTACGATACATAGTGAACATATATAATACAAGCAGACTCATACAGTAGTAATATTGATATCTGAACCAACAAAAAGAAAAAAGTTTGGACAAAATAGTACATTAGTAGCTATATTGGACGGACACATGAATCGGGTATCCGACCATGGATGTACACCTAAGTTTTGATGCTTCATAGATGACTAGAGAGCTCCGCCAAGAAATATGAGCACACTTCAATTGCTGCCTGCAATCTTGTACTATTGCTATATGTAGAATGCCAGTTCTTTTACACATCAAAAAGGTCTTTATTGGGGGGCTGCTCCTCGTTGCTTCTCATTCTGCGAAGTTTGAGAGTGAATGAGCGAGGAGGAATTGCTTGGACCGGCTTATCAGTCACTCTAATCAGGTTATAAGACCATGCTCCAAGCAGTGTTCCTACTACGGGTCCAATTATGTACACCCATATTCCCTTGTAGTATGAACTAGCAATTGCTGGTCCTAACGTCCTTGCTGGGTTCATAGATCCACCTGATACTGGACTGAGGATCACTAGACAGTTCGTTAGTTACATGTGCACCTTGTGGTTTTCAGTTTGGATAGATGCATAGTTGTGGTTCGTGTATAAGTTATGGTTTTGCAAGAGGGATTTCAGATTAAAATTTTTAGAAGCCTGTTTCTGTGAATGTACGTTTGTTAAATAGATATAAATCGATTTGTATGACGATTTCAATATTCATCCTTCTAATATTTTGAAAAAAACTTAGTAGTGAATTTAGTAAATTAGGTCATTGATACTATGCCTGAAATCGTTTTTTTTTTTTTTTTTCCTTTTAAACTATGGTCTCTGGCTTACCCGGCCAAGATGGATGTTATACATACTGCAGAACCCACAGCAATACCTGCTAATTCTCCTATCTGCAAAAAATGTAAATGCAATTAATTTAAAAATATATGAAATAGTAGACTACACTTAATTTAAAAATATAAGATATTGACATACAGCTTTAGTGTCAGTTGCTACAGCTGAAGTGACAAGCATCATAGAAAATGTTACAACTATTTCCATGATGAGAGCTTGAAGATCTGACCCAGATGGGGAAGTAGTGCCAACATGTTTTATAGGGTATAGTAACACTTTCAACGTAAAAGAAGCAGTGATTGCTCCTGTTAGTTGAGCTGCTGCATAAAATGGTACCTGCAACAACATTTTCACCTCCTCAATTTCTCTTAAATAAGGCCCAACAATTCCGAATAACTTTTTTTTTAAGGTCATTGGATCGTCTGCTAGATATTCATCTCTTTTAATTTTTACCATAAAGGTGAAATATCAATTATCAATGAAGAAAAAATCGAAATTCAGATCTCCCTTTAGACACTCTCAAATAATACGGACAAAATTGTATGAATAAAAAAAATGTTAAAGTTAGTCTTTCCTTTAATTCGCACCATCAAAGTGAAATATGTAGATTGAGAAAGGAAACGGACTTGAAACTTCCACTTTCAACAATTCTAAATAATGTGAGAAAAAAAATTAAAATTATTTAATAGTGATCCAAAAAAAAATTGAAATTATTTAATAGTTATAGAGTATTTATTCCATAATTAAAAATAAGTATATTAAAAGATTTAATAATGTTATTTAACTCAAATTGAGACGCAACATTTCAATGGAGGTATAATCGTAAATTTAGATATATTTATTAAGATACTTGTGAAATTGATAAAAAGATTAAAATAACCTTCAAATAAAATTGAAATTTATTTTAGAAATATATGCATTGTTCAAGGATAAAATTATTATCTATAAAGAGAATTAATTTTTATTTTTATTTAAAATGTATTTATTATTTTTATTTAAAACATATTTATTATATCTCAATTTGAGATAGATAACATTATTTTATTTATCTATAAAATCTGGAATCAGATTTGCATCCCATTATTTAAATGTAGCTGAATTATTGATGGCACAATTATCCAGTTCTAAATTGAGGATTATAGGAAGGTGAGTAAGCTTTCCAAATCCACTGCATGACTAGAAACACATAACAAAAAATATGCATTTAATATGACAAATTGAAAAATAAACAATAATGTTTTTTTTTTTTTTTTACAGTCATCATCCTTGATCCTATCCTAACAATTTTGTCACACTTTCTCTCTCTAAAAAATATTTTCTCTCCAATTCTGAAATCATCATAAGATTTCGATTCCTTCACAAACAAACAATTTTTATCTATTTTTTCTGTTTTAAAAATGAAATTCATACCATTAAATCTTAAATTCATTATGAGTTGTTTTTTCCCCCCTAAATATTTCAGTTAGATTTTAAAAGAATTCAAATGAATTAAATTATATTTAATAATTTTTTATTTAAAACAATTACGTTTAAAAGAATTTAATTTTATCTTTTACAAATATAATTTAATAAAAATTAAAAAATTTATTAATAATTGTATCAATTTAAAATTCATTTTAAATAAATAAATTAAATTCATTGAAATAATTCTTTTTTTTTTCTTTTTTCAAATAAATCTTAAAATTTTATGAGATGGGCATTCATATCAATCAAAATTTAGTATCTGAGTTTATGAAAGGGTCCAAACCAGTTATTGACAACTCAAATGCCTGTAACCACTCATATGAAAGAGCCCTAATAATTTTGGACATGAATATTTATGGAACCATATATGCAATCTCAGGTGTGCGTTCATTTTGTGGCTAGAAATCCAGAAGCCATGAATCTAATGGTTTGGGTGGGGAGCCTTGGTCATGTCGGTATCATTTGCCTGCCACTATATGTTCATGTCCCCTTGTTCTATGTTCTTCGATGAATATTGTCAGTTATCAAATCGAGTAGACTTAGATGCATTTTTAATTTCTTATTTTATAAATTTTTAAAAATTAATTTAATAATATTTCAGAATTTTTTAATTTTAAAACATAAAATTAAATAATTAAAGTAGTCAAAGTAATTTATCAGAAATCAAACAATCAATCTGTTTGTTCAATTTTAAAATATTGATAAAATTATTACTTTAAAAATCAGATCGAATTGTTAGTTAAATCAGTAAATTAAGAGTTAGATCATTAGTCGATTCAACTTAACTCGATTTTTTAAAATTATTTTTTTAAATATTATTAATATATTTCTACTTTCATAAATATTTTTTTTGATTTTTTAAAATTATTTTTAAAATTTTTTATTTTCAACTGACTGAATTAAAAACTAATCAACCCACCAATTCACTAATCGAAACCTAAACATGACAAGAAAATTGCACCAATCAGCCAGAACCAACCCTGAAGCCCAAAACTTCTTTAGTTAAATATATATACATAGATTTCTTTAGTTAATTAGGCTTGGTCTGTGTTTAGAATCGCAACGTTAAGGCCAATTCACGTATGACTGAATCCATCGCTAAATACTCATGATTCTATGAAGTTAAAAGTTGAAATATAATTAATAGAAAAGAAAAATCATCGATCAATAGCCTAAGTTTTTTAAATGAATTTGGATTCGACTGGAGTTTGAACTCATAATCAGTCCCAAAATAACTATAGCATTATTGAACCTAAAGATTCGTTAATAACGTATGATGTTTATTTGATTACCTGTTTCCATGGAAAATGAAGAACTGCTGCAAAAGCTGTAGTGACAGCAGGGTTCATGTGGGCACCAGAGACATGTCCTACTGCATAGATCATTACTGTAACTATGAGCCCTCCTGCTACTGAAGCTCCTAGTTTTGAGATTCTCCTTTCATCAATTGTACTAATTGCTGCTGCTCCACATGTCACAAACACCAACAGATAGGTCGCTATGATCTCTGCCACCACCTGTTAATTAACACCTCAGTTTTCTCTCGACAACACATATACTACAGTAGACATTCATCACTTCTAGTTTCTAAAAACTAAGCATATGATAGCCCAAAAGAAATAATAAAAAGGGTATATACCGTTATTATTTATGCATATATCTCGTAATACACGATGTCAGAAATTTAAGCAGATTATGAAATAGGAGTAAGTATACTTAGTACCTTTCTGAGAAAACCAGAAGGGTAATTCCTTTCCAATGATTGTACAAGACAAAGAAATGAGGGCTTTCGAGATTTCGGGTTCTCCACTGAGACCAGATCGTCAATGGAATTAGATGATGTTTCGACAAGATTTGGATCTGTTGTCGTCGCCATTAATGATTTTCTTGATAGAGGAAGAGAAGACCTTAAAATTGGTGGAACTAAGAGATGGACTGCAAGAAGTGTTACACACAGACACGAACGAGAGAACCAAGAAAAGATACCCTGCGTGCGCAGGTTAACGTCGATAGATCAAGTTGATCAAATGATCATATCGATATATACCATTATGAAATATTCTTTTAAAGGGCTCGCCGATTGTGCTACTATGGTGTTGTGTTTAGTGTTTGTGCGTAGCCAGAAGCATATTTCTACATCTCTATATATATTAAAAAGGACACTGGTAAGTGTCGCACAACTGAGATCATGTTTGATTTTTTTATATTGAATACAATATTTGTTTATTTTTATATACAGTTTTTATAATTATTTATTTTAAATTTTTTATTCCTTTAATTCACTTTCTATTAAAAAAATACAGTAAGTTAAACTCGATATTGATAGTAATAATAACTATAATAAACCATGTTTGACTCATTATTTGAATATATTGTTTATTCACTTTAAAAATAAAATTTATTTATTTTTATATAGAATTTGAAAAAATTTTATATATTTTTTGAATACAGAATTTCTTCATTTCAAATACAGAATTTGTTATATTTGAATAAATTTTATTTTTTATTTGTAATTCTATATTATTTAAGGTATTCAAATATTTTATTTATTTTATATATAAATTTAAAGAAAAACAAAAAAAAAAGAAAAAACTATAAGACCTAAGACATTTAAATATTTTGTTTATATTTCATATAGAATTTGAAAAAAAAATATTTAAATAAAATTTATTTTTTATTTGAAAAAAAAAATATAGCACCCTAGGCCAAATATGGCCCTGGGTGCGACACCCACCGGTGGCGCACCTAAACATTTTCCTATGTAAAAGATTGGTCATCCATTAAAAAATAAATAGTATCCGAGTCTAATAACGTGTTTAATGAATTAACACTATATTGATTAATTAGAATGAGCTAATACCGTATGTAATTCAGTTTATAAGGCCAAATCATAAAATAAAAATTTGGGATTGGTCAAGTCTATATTAAAGATTAGAAAATAAGCAAGTTACGTGATAAACTATCACCATATCAAGTAATTAGAGTGGATTAACACTGTATTAGCTAGCAAATGATCGATGGATGGCATATGACAAGATTCCAATCCTGGTATCTCATTGAGAGGAAAATATTAATTATGTAGAAGTCAATAAACATTTTAAGATTCTAATGTGATAAATTAAATAGTTTAAACTTTATTTATTCACAAAAAATAACTTTTTTATGAAAAGTATTTTTCAAGAAAAGAAAAATGTTTTTCAAGAAATATATTTTTTTAATGTTTGAAATACGATATAAAGTTTTCATTTGATTTATAAAATTATAATAATTTAACCATAAATATTTTATATTTATATAATTTATTATTTAATAAAAATTTTAAAATAAAAATTTTTGTGAATTTCATCGATGATCAGTGACTACCATTGACTAACGACACCTTAAAAACTATGATATGATAAAATTAAATGATTTAAATTTTGTTTTTCCATGAAAAATAACTTATTTACAAAAGAATTTTTAAAAAAATATTTTTTAGAAAATATTTTTTGAGAAATAAATTTTTTGTTGTTTGAAATACAATATAAAATATTAATTTTCTTTTGATTTATAAAATTATAATAAAATTTAAATTACAAACATTTTATATTTACATTATTTATTATTTAATATAAAAAATATATTAAATTTTTATATTTATATTATTTATTATCTGATAAAAATTTATACTAAAAAGATTTAACTCAAATAAAATGTATGGCACTAAAATCACCATGAGATAGTGGGCCTATCTTAAATATTTATTAAAACTGATAATTGTTTCTACTTAAATATTTTCCTTCTTTCCATATTCTTTTTCCTCCAATAACTTCGTTTCTCAACAGGATGATTACTAATGGGTTGATATCAAAATTTTAAACTAAGAAAGATAAAATTTTTTCACAAATAGTTATACATAAAAAATTATTTATGTGATATAAATAAGTTAAATGAATTTACTAGACACTTAAAACTTGTAATAACATTTATAAATATCTCTTATTCTAGAGATAAATTTAGAATTTTCTCTAGGGAAAAATAATGTTAAAACAATAAAAATGAAAATGTTGATAAATTGAAGAATAATTCAACTGTTTTATTAAAGATAATTGAATTGATGATAATTACACTAATAAATTAAGTAATTAATATATGATAAATTTTATCGAATATTTTTAATGATTAAAAAATTAAAAAAGAGAGTTAATTTTGTAAATTAAAAAAATTGGTTAGAGAGGACTATTTATTCTGTTGTAAAATCAATATGTCAAAAATGATAAGAATATGTAATTTATTGTTGGATCTAAAATATATCTATTTCATAAAAAGAGAAAAATAAAGCAACGTATTTAATGAGAAAACTTTTTTTAAAAAATAATCATACACAGTTTTACTTAATAAAAGAACTCAAAGAACTCTCGTATTATGTAAAAGAATTTACAAATGCTTAAACATCTTTAAATTTTAATAATATTTATTCCAATAGCATTTAGATCAATTTTAATTATATTTGTAACAAATACTATATTAAAAACTGTTGGACTAGGATGGTTAATCCTAAGTCTAGAGTCTCTTTTGATCTTGACAAAGGAGATTGATCATTATTAATGTTTTATTCAAGTGTTGATTTTACAGAAAAATAAGTCTCTCTAGTTAAGTTGGAAGAAAATCTTTTTAACTCCAAAGTGTCTCGCAACCGCAATCAAGGATTCGCGACCGCGACTCATGAGAAGACTTGCCAAAAATCAGACAGGCTAAATAGCGGAGTCATTCTTGGCCGCGAACAAGCAAAATGAAACAAACCAAAAATGACAGACGAATTCGTGGTCTATTTCGCGTCAGAGTCGAGACCGCGAATTACAAAAAGCTTCACAATGGAAAGATATTCACAATGGAAAGATATTCACAATTAGAGCTTGACAAGTGTCCTAGGAAGCCGTTGGAAGTCAAAAATCGCGAAGGCTACAGTTGGTAGCAACCGCGATTTGAGAAATAAAAATTGTTGGTCTAGGATACTCAATCCTATGATTAAAACCTCTTTTGATCTTGACAAAGTAGATTGATCATCACTAATGTTTCAAATAAGTGTTGTTTTTGCAGAATTGAGTCATTCCCTCTAGAAGAAATAAAGAAGTTGAT
>CATIWR010287539.1:0-40455 GCA_949677035.1 Omphalea diandra
ATTTTCATTTATAATATAATAATATAAATTATATAATTATAAAAACATAACACAATTGCATACTGTATTATTATAATTATATATCATAAGAAAAGAAAAAATGAAACAAGAAAAAAAAAGAAAAAAAGTTTTGTATGGGATAATGAAAGGTGTGAGTGAGAAAAAAAAATAAAAAAAAACCTTATACTTTTTTTCTTTTTTTTTTTCTCACAAGTGTCATGAATTTCTCCATAGTCCATATTGTTATATCAATAGATATCCATGATATAACACGTTCTTGAACAAGTTATTACACATAGGAAGAAGGATTCAAATTACTTCACATTTCATTCGGCCCAAAATATAGTGAAATATAAATAATATATTAAAATTCGAAGGGTAAAGATATTTAAATATAATTTATTTCTGATTATGATATAAAAAATAAGTAAAAGCTAATTCAGTTATGAAATTATCATAATTTTCAAAATGACGAAAATAAAGACCCATTTATGTAGTAAATTTGCAATGAAGCTATAAATTGGAGTTGATTCAATCATATGAAAATCACTTATCATATAATTTACTTTAAAAGTGAAATCACCTAAATAAATCTTGTGATAGGAAAAGGTTTCTTATTGCATCTCGCGTAATCGGCTAGTAACGTCATAATGTCGTTTTGTTATCTTTTTTTTTTTAATATAAATTTTATATTGAATTTAATTATATATTTGTTATATCTTGTATTTAGTCATATAAAATTATATATTTATTTTATATTTATATAATTATGTATAAAATTCAAAGTAAACATAACTTTAAGTGGATATTATTATCATCAAAGGCATGTTTAGTTCCTCAAAATATTATTACATGATTATAGAAAATAAAGAAAATAAATACAAAATTTAATATGGCGGAATACACAAAATAAAATATAATTTAATATAAAATTAAAAAATAAAAATAAAATTTTGTTATGACATTACCATTGCTTGTCAAGAACAAGAGCATCTCTAATAGACTCTTCCTTTGAACAAAATTCTTTATTTTAAAGAGTCAATTAAAAAAAATAATCTCTAATATATTCTTAATTTTTTTTTATTTTAGAGTAGCGAGTTAGTTTGGCTCTATACATATAGAGAGTCTAATTTCACTTTTTACTCTAATTGTCATTAAAACATTTCAATTTCTTATACAAAATATTAATTGATATCTATTTGTTTTTATTTTATTTATTAAAAAAGTTTTTTCCTTCATCCCATAAGAGTCATTTGATTTTGTATTTTGTATTAAGTATTAATATTTTTAGATAAAACAAAATAAATATTAAAACTATAAAAAATTTATTGAAGTTGTATAACTTTTTTCGCTTTTTATATTTAAAAATTTTTAAAATTCTTTTTATTATATAAAAGATATTTTGTAGAATAAAGAGTACTACTCTAGCAACGCTCTTTTTTAATAATATGAATGTGATAGCAAAGAGGCTCATATAATGGTCATTTACGCCTTAAACATTTCTCATATGATTTAAAGTTTGTCGCAGCTCGTTAATAATCTCTCCAGACATTTCCACTTAGAAAATAGTTTTTATCGCCAATGTGATTAATCAATCAACATATATATTTAGTTTCAATTTTAAATTTGGTTTTATATGCATATTTACATTTATCAAATAATTATATTGATAATATAATATTTTTGATAAGTGACAATATAATATATGTTAGTTTATGCAGCAAGTAAGTTAACAATTAACAACTTAATTTCATTAGTTACTAAATAAAAATATAAAAGTTAGTAATATACAAAGTTTTTCATGTAAAAATAATTTAGAAAGTTTAATGATACAGAAAGAAATTCATCAAAATTGATCCTCTTTAAGATTTTAACAATAATAAACATTTAATTTCCTATAAAATAAGAAGAATTAAAAAAATAAAGAGAAAAATGATCAATAAAAAATATAAAATTTATTATTTTATCAAAATAATTATTTATCATTAAAATTTATACTCATTTAATTATAATCTTTAATTTTCACTATTTTATTTACTTAAAAAAGATTAATTAGATAATAATTTTATAAAACAATAATAAATTTTAATTATTATTTAATATTTGAAAAATAAATACTATTTATTGTAAATTTTTATTATACCATGCAATATGCAGATTCTCGATTAATTTTGTGAAATTTTTACATTACAGTTCATATGACACATGAATTTGGATTTTAAATTCAATTTTAGATGAGTATTTATTATTTATCAAGTAATTATATTAGTAATACAATATTTCTAATAAGCAATAATATAATATATAAACTAATAATTAATAGTTTGCTCAATTAATCTAAAAAATATAGGCATGTTAATAATATAAGAAATTCTTCATATAAAAATAATTTAATAAGATTGATAATATAAGAAGCAGTGTATCATATTTATCCTCTTTATAACTTTAACAATAATAAATATTAATTTTTATATAATAAAAATTTTAAAAAATAAAAATAAAAAATAAAATGATAAGTGGTGATATAATATATTTTATTTTTTCATGAAATAAATAAGCTAATAATTAAACATTTAGTTTTATCAATTAACTCAAAAAATATAGAAAATAGAAATTATTTTATGTAAAAATAATTTAGAACATTTAACAATATATAAAGAAGTTTTTCACATTAGTCATCTTTGGAACTTTAAAAACAAATATTTAGTTTCTTACATAATAAGAAAATTTTAAAAATTGAGAGAGAAAAAACTAATAAAAAAGGTAAAACTATAAATTTTTTTTACTTTTTATCAAAATAATATAAAATTTACTATATTAATTTAATTATAATTCTTTATAATATATTACAAAATAATAAGAAGTTTAAATTATCAATTGTATATTAAATTTTTATTATTCAACTAATTATTTAACAAAATAAATATGAAATTTATTTAAAATTTATTATTATAATTATATCACACAACATATATATTTATGATTAATTTTGTAAAATTTTTCTTTGCAATTCGTGTAAGGCCTAAAATTTCTCTAATATTTTCTAAGTTTTACCCGTGTGTGCCGTGAATAAAATTAAGCATGGGAATATAAATAAATAAATATATATATATATATATATATATATATATATATATATATATATATATATAGTTGAATTAATATAAAAAAGTATAATATTGCATTTTCAACAAAAAAAATTAAAGTAGAGGTTTAATTATTTTAATTTTTAATAAATTAACTATTATATTAAGTTTATGCTCTATTTATTTTTAATAAGAAACTATTATTCGTCTTTTCTTTATGTTTGTATTTGAAAATTTGCATTTTCAACCGTTATTTTATATTTACAGCACTCATATCCAATTAAAAAATAATTGACGCATTATAACAATAAAAATTCTATAAATTTATTTATTATTGCTTTAACCTTAATGTTTATGTTTTTTATTTTTTTGTTTATCTATATCTAGTTTTTCTTTGAAGTAGATTTGTATACATCTATAATTTTGTATACTAATCTATTATCTTTAAAAAAAAAAATTGTGTTTTATTCTACATACAAAAATCAAACATTTTCAAATTCAAACAAAAATTTTTAATTAGATATTTAAAATTAGTCATATTTCATTTATTATTCATTTGCAGAATATTACATTCATAAGATTGATTTCTTCGCCTTGAAACTTATGTTGAAATAAAAATAATCACTAAAATGCATTGTGCACCAAACATAAAAAAGTCACCAAAATGCATTGTGAACGGGATGACATAGTTTCATTCTCAGATTTCTCAGCATGATGATTTCTTCTACCCTCCTTTCTTTCACTTTCCCTATTCACTGTGTCCTCTTAAAGCTAAAACTCAAATAGAAATGCATAAAACTCGCATCACCTAAGCTCACAATAACATATCCTTATTCATTAGTTTCATTAAACAAATTATATACTTTATAGAATAATACACAACATTGAGATGAGGATTCAAATCTTATTTCACCTTCACCTACCATATTCCCGACTCCCTTTTCGAAGTAAAATTATTCACCCTGGCCCTCTTATCCTTCAAATCACTCTCCTCATCTTCAGAACATTCGTCACCTCTTTGAAAGTACCTTCCTCTTCCCCTTTCTCCAACTTATATTCATACGATCCACTATGTTTTTCATTCACCATTCCATCACCATCTTTGAATCTTTTCTCATCTGGGCTTTGCATTTCAATATATTAATATAACACGTAACCTTCTAACTCTTATATACAGATCTCAACAACACCCAACTGAAATTATGAAACCTATAAGCCGTATACCTCATTTCTTTGACTCAAAAGAACACCATGCCTCTTACTGCTTCTTACTCTTTTCATCACTGCCTGATTAGTCACACCTAAAGCACTCTACCTGGGTACTCCTCGAAGGTGCCTCTCTGCTCTTCCACCCTGCTGAAATTCAAAGAACCCACCCCATATTATTTGCAGTAACTCTTATCAATTTATCTCTCCCAAAATCTAGTGCTCGCTTTTCCAAATTGAATTTTGTGTACGACAAAGGTTCATACCAAGATTCAGGGGTGGAATTTTCAATAACTCTCCAAAACCAATTTTCTTCACCTATTTCTTCTGCTCCTTTGATAATGAATTTACAAATTCTCAATATGTTATCGGTCTAGGATACTGTCCAACAAAAGTATATACAAAAATTACACGATCAATAATACCAAAAAATTCACTTCCTTTAAATTGTTATATCATTGAACCAATAATACTTACTTAGATTTACATGCATCCATACAAACTTTATACTTATTTCTCATATACCTAACTTTTACATTACTTCTCATCAGCAACTCTAGCTCAGTCAAGATTTCGTCATTACTTTACAATCTCCTACTTCTTCATCACATCCCTCCCCAATTTTTTTTTTTTTTTTGCATGTGAATCTTCTTTCAACTCTAGCTTCACAACCACTGCGTTTATATATTCATGGTCACTGCTACGATCACCTGGTCTGTGCAAAATATACCTTTACCCTATACCAAAAATAAATCAAACTGCCGGAAAAAACCTATTTCTTGAAAAATACTATTGTTTTCTTGCCATGACAAATCGATCTCACTTTTCTTGCCTTTGCTAACTCTTGCCATTGTAATGTTGCGCTCAGTTGCAATGAAAATTCTGCTAATTTTGATTGCTGAACTCTTCGTTCTCCAAATCGGCCTACGCTCCACGGTCCACGCACTATTTTGCCTAAATTCCTTTTTTTAGCCATGATTCCCAAAATACCCCTGTCTCACGTGACAGCATGAGACGCTGAGCCTCCACGTAATCGTATCACACATCTGACTTAGCCTACGTGTGACTTTATAGAGTACCTCTATTATTTTGACTTTTGAGTTGTCTCTTGCCTACACGTAATCACATCACACATATGACTTAGCCTATATGTGACCATGTAGACTACCTCTATTATTTTGACATTCGAGTTGTCTATTAAATAGTGAATTATAAAAAATTTAAAAATACAGTCAAATAAGTAAAATAATATTATTTAATTAAATTATAAATAATAATTTTTTTTAATTTAATAATATTTAATTTTATTTAATCTAATATTAAATAATAATTTTTATTTAATTTAATAATAAATTATTAATTATAATATTATAATATAAATGACACTGCAATTTTCATCGAGAGAGAGATGCAATATTATTACTCTTTTTTTTTAGGGCAACATTATCGCTCTTCTTAATGTTCTTACCTCCATTTTATTCCTTTTCTTTAACTGTTGCACTTCTAGCCTTCTCTCTCTTCTTTTGTTTTTTCTCATGTAAAGTTCTTAGTTTTTTAAATAAGAAGTACTATACTCTCTATTTCATAATATTTATACTTTTAAGATTGTGCGTTTAAATTAAAAAAATAATTAATTAAAAATAATTTCAATTGATATTAATATACCTTTAATTGTCTTCAATTAACTCTACACTAATATTAATAAGAAACCATTTAATTAGAAAAGAGAGGGGAGTTGATTATAAGAGTAAATTTGTAAAATATGTAATTAATATTACATTGTTAATGTAAAATGATAATTATATTGAAATAATTTTTTTTTTGTAAAACGATAAATATTATAAAACGAAATGAGTATACAACAAAACTGGCTATTAATAAAGGCCAAAGACAAAGTACATTTGTAAATGCAAAAACTAACAAACATTTTATTTCAAATGTTCAAATAACAATTAAATAACCATTATAAAGCTTGGAATTGAACCCAACCCAAGAGATCTTGAGGCCTCATTCTCATAGTGTGTAGATTAAATGTTTAATTCATTTCAAAAGCTAATTAATGGCTAAATTTTTCACTCAGACAATTTAATAATTAGAGGTAGAATACTAAAATTATGCAATATAATATAGACAAAATAAAAATTAACTGACTAGAATTAGAATTATAAAAATAAAAAGTATACCTGAATTGTGTAAATCAAGTACAAAACTATATATATTATCTATAGAGGGAACAAACATATATAAATACTCCACTTCTAAAACAAGAAAAAAATGCTGAAAAATATTCCAAAAAAAAAATCATCATCCTCCCATAGACGCGTGTGTGTGTGTATATATATAATAGTACATATACAAAAAATAGATCAAAGAATTCATAGCCTGAACCTAAACTTACAACTACTATTTCGAATCCTAATGTCGTTTGCAGTAGATAAGTTGTCCACATCTATTCTGCATTTCACCAAAAACTTCACCTTTGGCAGCTTCAACTTTCCTAGCTTTACTCGCACGGGCTGTTTAACCCTAAGGTTCAAAGGAATGAATCCACTCTCCTGCAGCTGCTGTTGCAGAGAAGTGAACAACCCATTAGCATCCTGTGTCATCCCTGTCAATGGCACAACAAGGACTGTCGTGTTGCGGTGACCCTGGTAGAATTTCGGCAGTGAACCTTCACATAGTTTTGTCCCTCTATACCAACCACTTATATGGCTTCCTCCCTCGTAGTAGATACCAATTTTCTTGTTTCGATTTATTGCAGTAATGGTCACATCAAAAGCCGCAGATAAGCTTGAATCTGTGCTGAGATTGAACTGGGTTATTTGCAGCCTGTCCACCGAATAGTCTGGCAGTTTTGGCCGGAAAACTAAGAATAGGATTCCGACAACGATTCCAATAATAACTAAAAGGAGAAAGATTAGACCAAGTGTCCAACACAAGCACCTGCAGAAACAGCTCCTTCTTTTAGGTGGTGGTTTAGAGTGCATCACCGGAATGGAACGCTGAAATGGCGGATATTGATCTACGGGTGGCGCCGGCTCTCCATTTTCGGATTTGGAAGAGTCTCTTGGCATTAATGGAACAGTAGGTAGGCGTGCTGCCTCTACATCCTGAGGGACAGGATGGATTCTCTGCTGATCTGCCATTGATAGACAGAACCTATCTTCTACTTGTTCTCTTGTTGTGTAATGTGGGTGGTGGTAATGGTGGATATAGGTTTTTCTCTACTGATGATATTTGATGCAGGTTTTATAAGGAAGTCTTTGTTCTGGATAGGAGGATTGATGAGGTCACAAACCGTAGACTGCGCGTTGTTGAAGCTTCCTTTCTTTGACTTTTACTGACGTTTCCCATAAATTTAAGTCTCCTTCCTAGCAAGCTTCTGAATTTGAGTAGTTTCACATTCATCTCCCTAGAGGATCCAAAATTCAACAACACACCACGGTGCCTCTTATTTAAAGTATAAAGGAAATCTCTTTCATTTTGAGGCTTACATATACAAATAGGAGAGTGTGACACGAATAATGAATTGCACCTAAATTCGTGTTAGGATTTTTCTTAAAAAAATTTGTATAGAATTCATCATAAATTTTTTATTGTTTGTGTTTTTTCCATTAAATTTTATATTTTTTTCATTCAATTTATGTGATCATATAATAATATTTAGGATATTAAATATGATTCTAACATAACACTGTTATCATTAAATCCGTACTATTACATAATTATAAAAAAATAAATAGTATAAATACACAAATTTATATGAAAAAATATAAAAATAAATGATATATGATGAAATTCTTACTTCATTTTATAAAATTTAAATATAATCTTATTTACGGAATTACTATTCATCGTGATAATAGCGTCACTTATCAACATTCATATTATAATAGTGATAATGCATCTTGGGAGTGTTATTGGCTTTTTAAAAAATAGTATATAATTTTAAAATTTACTATATTTTTGACATTTACGCTTTTTTATTTAAATATAGTTTTAATAATAACAACAATGTTTGGCTTTAATTTTTAAATATATAATATTAAAATTATTTATTTTTTACTGTCATATTTAATTGACTTATTCGCATCATTACTAATTATACTTATCATATTCCCTGCCACAAAAGTAAGATATAAAATTGTTTTTTTTATTTTTAATGCGAATGTCATGTTTTTAATCAAATCAGAGATATACAAGCAAGACATACAGATCAAATCATGACATCTGTTATTTATCTCATTCAATTTCCTACTTAGAAAAGAAAAATAATTTTATGTAAAAAATGTCAATCTCTCTCTAAAAATTTGAAACAATCAGATATCGATAACATTTTTTTTTTATTGATAAGTAGCGATTGGTTTAATATAGTTAATTAAATTGTCTCTCTAAATCTACTAAATATAATTTTAAAAATATGTTTTATGAAGCTATCCCTCTAAATCAACCAAATGTAGTTTAAAAAGTACAAAACTAATTATTTTCAGTTTTTAGGGAAAAAATAAATTAAACATAACAGTTGGTTCAATTAAATTTTTTATGAATACAGATAAATAATATGCCTCGTGTTATCTGCAGTATTGTCACACCTAATGATGTATTTGAATTTTTTTAAAAAATTAATGTATAATTTTAATATTTGTTTCACTTTTTTGTAATTAATTTTATTAAAATTTATATTTATTTTATTTCTATTTTATAATCATATAATAATAATCAAAATACTTAAACACAATCACAATAGTATAATAATATTATTTTTTATATTAGTTCGCGAGATACATAATTATATTGTGTATAATATTTATCCAAATTTTAGATTTGATTTATTATTTTCTATAATCATAAAAACATTAAAAAAAACATGATTCAAAAATGGCGGAAAGAGCAATGCACTGTTGATTTTCTTTCTTTTATTTAACAGGTGGGTCCGGTATTTAAAGCTTTGGAAAAACCAAAGTGGGCAGTTTATTATTATTATTATTATTAATTATTATTTATTGAAGCCACGTGTCGAGACATGTCACAAAAACACAGATGTTCGAAAATGAGTCCTCGACCTTTTTTCTTATTAGAAATAAGCCGTTGAGCTTTAATGATGAGCGGAATAATTATAGTGGGATTTTATCACCAAAAAAAAAAAAAGAAAAGAAAAAACTGCTGGCACATTTAATTTCCACATTAGAAAAACTATTCTATTAAAAATTTATTTGTAGCCGCCAGTTCAATTTTAAATGAATGCGTGACATAGGGTTCACATTCTATGAGTATATTATATGAATATCTCTTTGGATTTTTCCCTCGTAGAATATGTTAACATACATTCTTTTCTTTTGAATACATTGAAAATTTTAATATATATCAATATATTACATTCAAGACAATGCAAGATCTTTTTTATCAATATATTATATTCTATGAATAAAGTATATAATTTTTCTTTTTTTCTTTTCTCTAAAAATAATTTTTTTTGAAATTTTAAAATTACTGTCAATATATTCTATTGACAACAAACTCTCTTATTTATTTTTTTCTAACAAAATGAGTTTTTATTCTATTTTTATTATTGTATTTTTAAGAGTTTTACTTGGATTTATTAAACTCATGTAATATATTATTGATGATCAATTTTATATTAATGTTTTAAATTATAAAAATATTTTACTTTATAAATATCATATGATTATTTATAAATAAAAATATTTTCATTATTATAAAAAAAAGATTGCAAAGTCAATAATAAAAATATCCTAAAAATATTTAAGCATGTAACAACAAAAGGATATGGATGTAAAAAATAAATAAATAAGAGAGAAAAATGCAAAAACCCAGTAAATAAAATGACTCGGATTTTTAAATAAACGTTAGCAATTTAATAGGAAGAAAATCGTTTGGGTCAATGAGCCAAGCCTAGAAGCTTCCATGGAGGAAGTCTTGTTGAGGAACACAAGCTTGAAAGAGTCCTTGATTTCGCATATATCTAATGCTGTTTAATTACATATTGATGATTTCTAATAATAAATAATGGCATACAGGCGTGTCCCGTTACCTAACCTTGTTTTTAGATTTTTTTTATTTATTTATTTTTTTTAAAGGAAGCATTACCTACCCTTCTCGACTTTATGGATTAACTAGTCGTCGGGCGCTAATTTCATACTATAAAATCATCAATTTTTATATTTTAATTAAAAGTTGCATTTAATTTCCACAATGATTAAAAAATTGTAAAATCTATTAAGATATTAGCATTATTTAATTAATAAATAGATAAATTAAGTAATAATAAATAAATAGATAAATAAAGTAAAGTAAAATAAAGCAATAATTAATATTTTTTTTATATTTTCTAATTATTACATACTTAAAATACATAAATAAATTAATAATAATCATTTAGATGTTTTAAATTATCAGGTCTTTTTAATACTTATGTTTAAAATTTTTTTTATGACTATATATATATATATATATATATTATGGAAGAAGTGTAATAATTATACATAATATCAATAAAAATTCTAAAAAAAATATCAGTATAATAAATATATCTATGTGTTACTAAAAATACCTAGTAGTTGCACTTAGTATCCCTAGAAAGACTTAGTATATTTATGTTTCACTAAAAAATTAATACTTATATTTACATATTATTAAATACATAATTATTGTACTATAATACTATTAAAATACTTAATAGTGATACTTATATACAATCAAAAAAGACATAAAAATATTATTATATTATTATTTATTTGCAAATAAGCAAAATATGTGGCCTTTATTAATATAAAATATTTGTTATTTCACATAATGATTTTGGTTTATTAGTTGTATTTATCCATAAAAAAATTATATTAATTAAATTAACAATGTTAAGATTTTTTACTTTTAAAATTATTATTTAAATCTTCTATAATATTATGGGTTCATTGTTTTTTTTTTTTTGCCTCAAAACATAAAAATGTGTAAAAAAAAATTTAGTAATTTTATAAGTTATTTATTTTACATTTTTATAATTTTAGACTTTATTTAAATATCTCATCTCTTAAAGTTCAATTAAAAATAATATTTTAAAATTACCACTTTTTCTTTTCAGCAATAATAATATTTGAATTATTATTTTATTAATATATATACATAATTTTATTAATATTAATATATATAATTACTAACATATATAATAATATTTTATTAATTTTAATAAAATGAAAAATGTTCTACATAATAACTTTATGTTGAACATAAAGTTATTAATATTAATATTAATATATATATATATACACACACACACACAATATTATTATATAATATATAGTAATATATTAATAAAATTTATATAGGTCAAGAGTAGGATTTCAAAAGAATTAAAATGTCTTATTTATTTTTAGAATCTCATTATCTAAATTGATTTATTTACTTGTAAAGCATAAAGTTATTATATATTAGTAGTTATAAATATATTATTATATAGATTAATATTTATTAATTTTAAGAAAATGACAAATTTTCTAATCTAGTTATTATATATAGAGAGAGAGATGATTTTGAAATTAAATAATAGACTGAGGATAAGTTTTCTTATTTTTTTTTCTTAGAATAGAGATGATGGTTTAATTAAATGTAATATACTTTCCCTAAAAGAATAAGAATAATATACAAAAAAATTCTATTAAATAAATTTTATAGTCAATTTTTGGATTAAAAGACTTGAAATTCAAATATCTTCAGAACTAAATCAATTAAAATGAATTTGTATTTTAAATTAGGAAAAAGTTCATTGATGCAACAAGTGAGATGGACAGTGTGTCGTCCTTATGTGACATTGGATTAATTTTTCTTTGTTTCTATGATACATAATTTGAATAAATAAAATACATAATTGAATAAATATGATATATAAAATTAATAGCTAGTGTTGAAATTATATATACTATTATCATGGTTGTGTTTAATTATTTCGATTTGTGTTATTATTTACACCTGAAAAATAAATTTCTTAAATAAATTGTGATTATTTTCCTATTTAGTTATATTAGGGTTATATTAATCTATTTGCACAAAGATTCTTAATTAAAATGAGTTTTTTTTTCTAGTTAGATTAGAATTATATATTTTTTTGGGTATAGCTTTATATAGGAGCCTATATAGAGGTCTTTGTTTTGTAATTCAAAATTATCCTCTGTGATCAATATTTATAACTTTTTCAATTTATTCTTTTTATTGTCTTTTAATTTTTTTTCTTTCATAAATTAATAATTTCTCAACTTATATATCCTTTAGAATTGATGATCATCTGAAGTCTATATATTCTTTAGATTAATGGTTTTTATAACCTATGTATATCTAGCTCAGATTGACAATCTCTAAAGCATATATACCTAACTATAAATTGACGATCTTTTATAGCCTATATTTCTAGTCTTCATTTCTATTCCATGAAGCTAGCTTATATGAACCTTCGATATTCAACAGATCTCACGGTCAATTTTGTATTTAGCTTATTTCAGAGATTTTAGTTGGCAAAATAATTTTAGCATGCTTGATGAACTATTTTTGCGCAGCCTGAGATGAGATTTTATAGTTCGATTTATTATAATATTACTATGCGAACCTTAGGGTTTATATTAGAAGAGAATTTGGTGGTAAAAGATTAGTCCAATAATGTGGTCTGCAATATTAAAAAATCGATTTGTGATTATGCTGAAAGTGATCAAATGGGTTTATAAAAAGCATACAGGGTAAGATTGTGAGCAATTTTTAAATATATTAGTTATTTATTAATAGATTAGTCCAATAATGTGGTCTGCAATATTAAGAAATGATGTAATTAAATGTAATGTAATGTAATATAATCAAAATAAATTTTAATTTAATTGTTCAATTGAGTTTGCATTTGATTACATTTTATTATAATAGATTATATCCTATCACATAACTAATAAGTGAATTAAATGTTATTCAAAATAGTTCTCATACAACAGCTCAGGTGTAACACAAAGATTTGAAATAAAGCAGCTCAAGAGCGAGGATTTCGCCCGATCAAATTGTCTAGAGA
The DNA here is from genome assembly GCA_949677035.1 of Omphalea diandra. Lineage (NCBI taxonomy): Eukaryota > Viridiplantae > Streptophyta > Magnoliopsida > Malpighiales > Euphorbiaceae > Omphalea > Omphalea diandra. The sequence continues at coordinate 13,351 of CATIWR010287539.1, forward strand.
TAGAGTAAGGTACAAATTGAAGATGATGAAGGTGTTTATGTAGTTATATCTCCTAAGTTGAGACTGCAACATATTAAGCCAAATTTTAGGAAATGGACATGATATGTTAGTTTGTAATTTTTTGAGAGCAGATTTTTCAAGTTATAATTTAAAATTGATAAAACTGTAAAAAGAAATTATGTCTCTATAGGTGATCTCAAATCGGTTCAAAAAATATTATTTTATGCTAGAAGACCATGTTCTAAAAGATTTTTTTTGTTTATTAAGAGGTCACAAGAAAATAATTATATGATGTAGTTTCTTAATTTTTTGGAGTGTATATTAAACGCAATCTTTTAGTTTTCTTGATCATCAATCAAAGCATTGTGGGAATATTTGCACTAGAATTCATAACTAAAATAGACTTTAATTTTTTTAATTGGATTAGAACTATATTTACTTTTTTTTATAATATTTATGTTTATATAAAGGCCTTTATTTTATAATTTAGAATATGATCAGTGCACAACTCTTTCTCAATTTATCTCTTTTATTCTCTTTCAATTTTTCTTTTGTAGATTGATGGTTTCTTAACTTATATGTTCTTTGGAATTGATAATTTTTTGAAATTTATACATTCTTTAGATTGATAATTTTCATGACCTACATTTATAGTCCAGATTGACGGTCTTCGAGACTTTTATATATATATATATATATTAACAACCCTTTAAAATCTATATTTTACGGTAGCATTTATTTTAATTTCTTGTGGCTAACTGTACCAATCTTTGGTATTTCACGGTCAATTTCCTATTTGACCAATTTTAAAGATTTCAATTAGTAAAATAGTTATAAAATTATAAATAAAATAAATATATTTAATTAGATATAATACATAATAATAAAATTATATGCTTGATTAAAAAAAAATCATGAAACAATATCTTAATGACTTTATGTGTCACACCTTAGAACCTATCATTGTTTTTAAATTAAATTTAGTCATAAATTCATGAATAATAATAAAATTTAAATAATTTTAATATTTATTTTAATTAATTAATTATTATTTTATAAAAATATTATTATCGAGTCAACAAAATAAATTTTTTAAAATTTAGAATTATATACAAAAGTAGTTGTAACAAAAACTTATCTATTAATTCATACTTTCAATCATATATAACATATTTTAAGAGAAAATTTATTAAATTTGAATGAAATAATTTTTGACAATCAATTAAATAAATAATATTAAATTTTTCATAACTAAAAATAAAATTAACAAATAATTATAAACTATATATATGCATATGTAAGATGTTATAATAAAGAATTAATCTATTGACTCAAATTATGTAGCATAGTTTTGAGATAAAATTTATTAAATTTGAATAAAATAACTCTAAACAATTTATTATACTGACCTTATATATTCAAAATTTGAATAATTAATAAAATTAATTTAAATATTGACTTTTTATTTAAAATTTTAATTTTTTAGATTCTTTAATTTCCTATTTAAAGTAGTTTAAAATTTTAATTTTCTGATTTTTATAACTTTCTAAAAATTTCTTTTATTTGATCTGCTTAAAATTTTATTTTTTAATTTTTTATTTAAATTAAATTTCTTTGAAATTAATAATATAATATTATAAGTAAATTTTATAATGATGAATTTTATAATATTGTTACATAATATGATTTAATTTAATAATAAATAATAATTTTTATGATATTTAATTATATTTAATATAAAAATAAATAATAATTTTTATTTAATTTAATAATAAATTATTAATTATAATATTATAATATAAAATCGTAAATGATCCTGTCCCGCTCGCTAAAATTATAAAACGATAAATTGATGCTACGTGGAGCCAGGCCTCCCTTAAGTTACGTGTACTTCGTGGCAGCCACTCAGTCACTAACTACTCGCTAGCCTTCGTTACTATCGCTAATTGATACAACAAATCGAACTCAGTGCTGTGGCAAACAGAGAGCAGAAAAGCCATGAATCTGCTCTTTCCTTCTCCACCCATAAAATATAAGTCAATATCCTTTTCCTTATTTCAATTTCAATTCTCCCCGGCACCATGCACTGCTCATTTCAAATCTCCTTCTCCAGCTTCCTTTACTTGCAATTACAGCATCAGCAGAAGCAGAAAAAGAAGGGGTAGTTTTATTAGCAACTGCACCACTAGTAGTAGAAACGCCGAATTGGAATCAACGAAAACACCAGCATCTTCATCAGGCGGTAATAATGATGCATCATCATCCGCCGTTGATTGCGTCGGGACAGGCCTGGACGTGGAGTGCCTCATCTCTAGCGAAACCGCGGCGGTGGAAGACGAAGAAAAATTGGAAGGCCGTGTAGTGGAGATGATGGTGGAGACGGGAGTATTGGTGTCGCCCTTCTTTTTTTGGGGCACGGCTATGGTGGCGATGAAGGAGGTTTTGCCTCTAGCTGGGCCTTTCTTTGTGGCTGCCTTTCGGCTTATTCCCGCGGGGTTACTTTTGGTTGCTTTTGCTGCCTCCAAAAACAGGCCTATGCCTTCTGGAATCATTGCTTGGCTCTCCATCTCTCTCTTTGGCCTTGTTGATGCCGCTTTTTTCCAGGTTTGTTGAAACCATATGTTTCATTTAAGCAATACTTTATTTTCCATGCCATTATGAATTGAATTGCTGTATATTAGTTACTTATTGCACCCGATGATAGTTATATTGGTGGAACAGGGATTTCTTGCTGAGGGATTGCAGAGGACTTCTGCAGGTTTAGGCAGTGTATGTTTTTCTTTATCAAGAAATTTAATTCATTTTTCAGATTTATGAATTTTTCTTTTTTGGGTTAATTTGCCTCTGACTAGGATTTGAAATTGAAACCTTTCACTCCCGGAGACAACTCCAATACCACTGAACCAGGCTTGTTGGTGAAAGTTGGGAAATAATTATTCTTGATACTTTCAATTCAAAGTTAAGAATTAAGCTATGAGAATCTTGGCCTGTGATAATTTTTTTAGTTAGAAGTATAATGAGGACCGATTGCATAATATTCATTTTATGAGAAAATATGTTGACTATAAACTAAAACAAGCTTCTCAAATAAGAAATTGTTTTCCTTTGTAGAGTAGAAAGGAGGAGGGGCAGAGAGTAGGTTTAGTTATTCAACGCATGCTATGGCCTGTTACTTATGATATTCGCTTTTATAGGAACAAATGGTGTATAATTCCTGAATGCATGTCACTGTAGGTCATAATTGACTCGCAACCTCTGACAGTGGCTGTACTTGCATCCTTGTTATTTGGGGAATCCATTGGGCTTGTTGGGGCTGCAGGCCTTATACTTGGTGTTGTAGGACTTCTGCTTCTTGAGGTGAACTCTTGGATTCTGATTGTTTTGTGTATAACACTGAGATTTTTATTTGCATTAATGTTAGCTAATATATATGATCCAATGGGAATTTTGTTGTCATTGCTTTTCTCCACGTTTTTTTTTTTTTAAACTATAACATCCTGCTAGCCAAATAGAAAATAAACAAGAAAAAAATTTCAAGGGTTTAACATTTTTCTTCATTGATTACTGTTCACATCATTTTTTATGCATTTGATACCAGCATATCTGCATGTGATAATCGTATAATTATGGTGGTATTGATTGCGATAATATTAGAACTTGCCCTGCGCCTATGTGTATTTGTGTCTGGAAAAGTTAATACTTCACCATCAATGCTTTTAACAAGAAATAGTTATTTTTGAAGCAAAACCTTTTGAATAAGTTATGCTTTCTTTGGCTCACAGTGAAAGCACTCTAATTGCTTTGATGATATGAAACACTTTGTGTAGTGCATTTTGCATTTACTTTACATTAGCTAAAAATTTTAAGGTTCAGTTTTGACTTTAGATTTTATTCAACAGTTCCCATGCTATCAATCCCCCAAAAATCCACTATACTACAATTGTTACATAGCACCGCAGCCCGTCACTTATTTAAATCCATTGATGAGATCCGTATGCACTATCAATAATATTTGTTTCTGTTTTTGTTAAATTACTGCACATATGGACTAAATAATTTAACCAACCTAAACTGCACATATGAACTTTGTTAAATTACTGCACATATGGACTAAAAAATTTAACCTAAACTTTGACTTGGTGCTTGAAATTGAAGCTTGTGATAGGAAGGTATAAAATAAACTGTCACAAATTTTATTGTTCAAGGTATTTTAGCATGTATCGGATATTCAGATTGTTGTTCAGGAGTCAGAGTGCAAGAAGGCACAAAGTTCTAGGTAAAACTTTAGACTTATGACGTCCTGCTTTCTTTTCTGTCCCCCTTATTTAGTTTCATTTAGCCCTTTGTGAGTTGTTTTGTGCTGCTGAATTTCTAATAGAAGAAATTGTGCCAAATATCTGCTAGTAGTCTCTCTCTCTCTCTCTCTCTACCATTGGAAGATGGTCTGTTGCCTATAGGTGGTTTCTTTTGATGCCACAATGTAATCAGTTTCTTCCAAGGACTCCAACATTGATGAACATGAAAGTGGTTTTAGTATTTTGCTAGTCTTTAATTAATAAATTGGACGTACTACGTAATTAGGAGATATGATTTAGTAGTAGTAGTGGTAGCTGGCTTTTTATCTTTCCTCTTGTCAGTATCAAAGGAGCTAAAGCCCCTAGCTAAAACTGAGTTCGGTGTGTAGGTTCCATTATAATATATTGGCTAGGTCTACAATGCAGCTGCTTCTCTACATACTTTCTATTGTCCTGCAGATTAGATTTACAAACTTTAGTTCTCCATAGTGTTATCGGTCATATACATTGAACATTTCACCATGTTAGTTCCTATTTTCCCACCCTTGCAGAGGAGTCCTTTGTTTTCTTCCTTAGAGCACTTCTGGTCTGTTACCCTCTCCATTAGCTATGTCATTGAGCATGTGATTCATTACAAACATTTTGCTTTCTACTTCCTGTTTTTCAAACAGTAAAAATAGTGCATGACTTGATAGGATTTTCTTATTTTCCCTTTATTGATATTGAATGATGATGTGGCCTAATCTGCAGTTGCCTGCTCTAGCTTTTGATGGGGGTGATTTTTCACTCTGGGGAAGTGGAGAGTGGTGGATGCTTCTCGCTGCTCAGAGCATGGCGGTGGGCACAGTCATGGTCCGTTGGGTTTCTAAGTACTCTGATCCTGTTATGGCAACTGGATGGGTAGGTTATTCTGAATTGCTTAAAAAACTGCTTATTATTGTTCCATGGTGATGGCCTTGATAATTAATTAGTGCATAATTTGATCCTCTTGGAAAATTTTTTTTGTTTATTTCCTTTAATTCTCTTTTTGGGCGTGATTTGTGTAATGGGGTGCTTCAGTCATGAATGGTTGATGTGATGTGCTATGTTTTCTTCCCATTTCTTCATCTGTGTGGTACATCATGCGTGATTGCATTTCAGATGTAAATGGATGCTAAAAAGTTTGAAATTATTTGGAAAGTTGCCTTATAATGTTTGACGATGTACTATTGCCTCATTTTGATTTCATGAAGAGCTCAATTAAATAGAAGGGAGAATGATAGACTCACCTGAATTTTAATTGCAGCACATGGTTATTGGTGGTCTCCCTCTTGTAGTAATCTCAGCTCTCAATCATGATCCCGCCCTTAGTGGGAGTCTTAAGGAGTTGACAACAAGCGATATTTTGGCACTTCTCTATACCTCTATTTTTGGTAGTGCTGTTAGTTATGGGGTATATTTCTACAGTGCAACAAAAGGTTCACATTTCCGTTCTGAAATTCTGTTTACTTTTACTTTTCTGTTTCTTATTTTATAGTCTAATTTCTCATCTTGCCGTTCACATTCACTGATAAAAATTAAGTTGTCCATATGATACATGGTCAAAGTGATTATTTCTTTGCTTGTGATGTAATTTGCATATTAGATGTGTTTAAATTTCACTAGAACATAGAAAACCTAATTTTAAGCTTTCTCCTTGGAACTAATTTTGCCATTATTAATACATTTCAGGTAGCCTGACAAAGCTCAGTTCCCTTACTTTCTTAACCCCAATGTTTGCTTCGGTTTTTGGGTAAGATTCTTCAATCACAGCACAATGAAAGAATCAAAGAACTATGACGCTACTAAACTGTCTATATCATTTTTATCAGAAAATAAATTTAGACTGAAGATGAATTAAGCCATGGTTAGGACTATTATAAAATAATGCATTAAATATTAATACAACTTCTAGCCTTTTCTTGATTTATTCTTTGGCAATTGGATTTCCCACGACAGGTTTCTGTATCTTGGTGAGACCTTCTCTCCCTTGCAGCTGCTCGGGGCTATCATCACCTTGGTTGCAATATACATGGTCAATTATCGCGAAATTACTAAATGAAGCATTTTGCCTATAAGATGCAAGAAGGGAAGAAAATACTGATGGTCGGGCATGGCTCATCGTTCTCTAGACTGAGGCATGCTTGTAGTGCATATGTTTCCGTGAAGTTGATGAAAAGAGATCAGTCGCCACAAGCTACCTATGAATTGTTTCTCCAAATAGCAGTTGGAATAGTTTGGGGCTCTCAGTGTTACATATGATTCAAAGAAACAGAGTTGATAATCTAAGAAAGTGCTCAGTCATCAGGTAAATTGCTCATTTCAAGTCTGAAATAGCATTGATTTTTCACAGATTGGCAGTTAATTTCACTATAAGTTCACCTTTCTACCTATAATCAGAGGAACAATTGGAACTAAACTTGTTCCTGTGTAGTGTATATATGTAAAGGCAGTTCTACCAGCCTAACATTGTTTTTGTAAAGTGAACTTGTTAAAATGACCAACCTTTGATGATCAAAACGAGCCACATCTTGCACTAGAGCAAGCAAAAATCCATACAAAGTGTTGAGCACTGTACCCTTAGAAGGCAATAATGGAGGTGAAGCATAGGGCATTATATCTTGGTATTCTGTTTCTTGTCATCTTAGCATTGAAATTTCTATTGTAGCATAAAGCTTTGAATAATTTGGTCTTGCTATTTTTGGCCCCATTTTGTGATGGTTAAAGCAAAAAAAGAGACGATGTGATTGGGAAGAAACAAAGTTATCCTAGAAGGGGATTGATGGTAATGGAGATAAATCTCAGGGTATTTGTATTGGGTACTCGTCTTTTTATGACCATAGAAATTTCAGTTGAGATTAGTATTTCTTCTAATGTAAGAAGTTTGTAATATATAGCAAAAGCTTTTGAATATCATTTGTTTGTACTATTATCTTTGTATCTTGGATTTCTCTAGCATGTTGACTAGATTTAACATTCCATTATGCCTCTTGAGATTTCTTTGGAATTTTAATTTATGAGGTGTTTGGTAGAAATGACTTTTATAGTTTTTATGAAATTTACATGTAAATTCACATTTTGTGTGTTTGATATTAATGAAAATTTATCTAAAATTTTATTTTATTAAATCCTTGGAATTGATTACAATTAAATTAAGTTTTAAAATTTGATAGAATTTTCAAATGTTTTATAAACTTATATAATCTTTTTATTATCATATATATTTTAAATTAAAATACTTTTTTCAATTCTCTTTTTATTTTTTTATTTTTTCATTTATAATAAAATTTAAAAAATAATACAATGATATTTTTATAAAAAATAAAACATTTTATATAATTACATATATTAAATTTTTATTAAATTATATATATATTAAATTCATCTAACAAAATATTTCATTTGTATAATACACTAAAAATATTTAAATATAAAAGTCATCTTCTTTAAAATGAATTTTATTTTTATTTATAAATAAAATAAATTTTAAGTTGGAATTACCCATTGTTAGTTTTCTTATTTGTAGGTTAGGGCGGCGACTAATGTCCATGAAAGCCTAAACCCCAATTATTTAAAACTTTTGCGAGTAAGCTCTTAAACTTGAAACCGGGACCATTTTTTTATTTATTTTTTTATCTTTTTCATTGGTGTTTTGTTGTTTCGAAGAGAACCAAAGAACTCTGTGCCGATTTATCAGAGTACTATTCTGCATTTTCTAACGTGAAGATATGAAACTAAAGTTTATAGTGCACTTTTGTGAAAAACGAAATTGTCAGAGCATTCCGAGTGCCATTGTTTCAAATTCAAGATCAAATCATAAACAAATTTGTGAAAAAATATATTTGCAAACCATGAAAGAAGAACAAATCCACTTGGCTTCAAATAAAAATTGAAAAGCATGGCTGCAAGTATGCAGCCACGAGGCAACCTATCGTTTACAAACTAGGAAACCACAATCAGTGGATGAAGCAAGTTCTTTGGTTCTTATGTTGAAGCAGTAGCTGCAACAATAGGAGTGGAATGAAGATTTTTACTGGAGCCTATTCTTCCCCGCCCAATTCCAGTTCTCTGACCACTGAACCCCCTCCTGGCCTCTTCCTAGTGGACTCTTCTCATCGTCCTCTCTGGTGTTGCATCCTGAAGTCCAACGATCTGTTGATTCTGCCGAGTTGGGTTCCCAGGAAGAGCTAGAATATCCCCAATGCTGTTGGTTACCTCCCACAAAGCTGTTGCTGCCTGAAGATTCTTGCCCATCCAGATCTTCTGTACATGATGATGTGCCACCCCTTCTTACCGTCACATACTTGTGGAAGCTTGGCTCCATTATATCATCACTTACTAACACCTCAGATTCTACAAAAGGGTCTTTGGCCTCTGTTAGTCTCTTGCCAACAATATTAGCAGCTGTGGCGGTAGGGCTTCTTCTACCCTCCACGAACGCACAAGAAAGGTTCGAGCTTGTAGTGGAGTTGAGATCAGCAACTGCTTCAAGAATGGAGCAGGCCTTGGTGACACAGGGTGGAACAGGGAAAGAGGGGGTGGTAGTGGTGGTGTTCTTTTGGTGAAAATTCTGTATGTCTTCAAGCAATAGCGCGGTATATGACGGGGTGGGATTCAAAAGAGTTTCAAGATTGATGTCTAGGTCTCTAGATCTCCTGGCCGACCTACTTCTTGTTATGGCTTGGGCCATCTTCAAGTCTGCCCCTGAGGATGGTACTAATTTGGCGTCTTCCACAATTACAGGTGCCTCTTTCACAAGGTTGCTGATACCTTTGCAATTAGTCCCTTGAACTACAATTCTGTTGTTTATCTCAGCATTTGGCTTCTGCATTTGAGCCTAAAGCAAAAGAAGAAATTTATCATTCAGTAGACAAGACAGAATTATTGCAGCACAAGAGGCAACCAAGAATAGAGAAATTCTGTAAAGAGAAGCGACAGTAATTGGAGAATATACCTGATTTAGAACACTTGTTGATTCCTTTGCCACCATGGCTTGTCCCTCAGTTTCTTTTTCTTTGTTTCTGGTTTGTACTTTGGTGTTGCTGCTATTGTTATTATTGATACAAGCAGTTTTCTTGTTGTCAGTTGCTTGTGAATACGCAAGGGAATTTGTGTCAATTTCACTCAATGGGTTTCTTCTATAAGGTGATTGCTCTGCTTTTCTTGAAGAGCTGCGACTAAGCGATGGCTGCTGCTGCTGAGTATTCTCATTGGAACCCTGAGCAGTTGTTCTTGCCGGAGACTGAGAACGAGGCGACGCAGCACTCCTTGAACCTGCCACAACAGCCTCTCCGACATTTCTCTTTACTGAGATTCGTTTAACAGTAGTTGCAGCCTGGGATTCACCACCATTGTTGCTGCTTTTATCCATTGTCAAGGAAGAAACAGTAGCAGGAACTGAGACCATCTTTCCAGGTCTATTATTAGCACTAGTTGAGTTATTAGCATTATTAGCACTAGCAGTTGGAGTGGGTTCTGATCTTCTACCCGGTGATCGACTCACTGTCCTCCCACTATTGCTGCTGCCACTACCTCTCTCTCTGCTGCCAGAGCGCTGATCTCTTTCCCTGCTGGGTGTCCTCCTCCTTCCTTGTGAAGAAGGAGAAGGAGAAAGTCTTCCAGAATGGCGGTGGCGATGGCGATGCTGCCTTCTCTCTGCACCCATCTCATCATCTTCATCATCGTTGCAATACAAATCATTACCTCTCTTTTTGGAATCATAACTAGCACCAGCATTAGCAACTTCAACATCTGGGTCCTGATCCAAGTCATAGCTCCTTTTGGAACCAGAGTACTTCCTACCTGAAGGAGCAGCAACAGCAGCCTTTCCGGCGCCAGTGGAATTGTTCCTGCTAAGTCTTCCACACTGTATAAGAATAGCATCAACCTCCTCTTTAGTACAGCTTGATGTCCTCACTACCATACTGCCCACGTCAACAGCACTACTGCTAGTGCAAGTGGGAGTAATGGAGGAGGGAGTGACCTTGTTTTCTTCATTTACTACTGTTATAGGCGCTGGGACATCCTTTTGATAAGGAACGGAAGGACTCTCTCTATCATGGCTCTTCCTATGTTTTATAACAAAAATCTCCTTCTTCACTAACACTTCTTCTTCCTGAACCACCTTCTTGATTTTAACGTCAGCATTATTCCTTTCAAGACTTGCTGTAGCATCACATAACTTGTGTGGACATACTGCTGCTGGTTCTGCATTCGAAGCAGAAGAAGAAGAAGAACCGTTTTTCCTGCTTAAACAGCCACCCATGGCTGACCCAATACTACAAATGGGGACAGGAGGTGAAGCAACGGAATTTGAAATTGAAGAATACAGGCCAAGATTAAAGATGGGTATTGATTACTTTGCGCTCTCTTTGTAATAGATAAGAGAGAGAAGATGGGTACGGTTTCCAAGAAAACATTTTCAAAAGACCAAACCTTTTTGGTTATTAATGCAAAGAGACACGGAATTCAAATTTTAGATCTGGGAAGCTAAAGAACATGAAAGAGCCGTTAGAGACTGAGAGCCGTTGGATTGGATGCATCCTTCTACTACTGATTTTTCTTTTCTTTTTCTGGGACAAAAAAAATGTTTGATTGCTTAATAAATTACAGACATTCTGTTATTTTAATCATTATTCTCGAATCTTAACATCTTTCTTGTTTCAATTCAAATAGTTCCTCCAACGGCTATTTTAATTAAGCCTATTACTTTGGCTTGAAAAAAGAAATTAGGTGAATTGAAATAAAAACTAATCTATATTCAATAACACTATGTTTGCGAAAAGGAAGGTGAGAAAAAGAAAGGAGAGGAATAGAAAGTGAGGGATTACCTTTTTCCCCTCTTGTATTTGGAAAGAGGCTAAGGAAAAGAAAAGATAAGAGATTTTCTAAAATTTCAATTATTCATTTATATTATAATAAAAGGATAAAAGTATGAAATTATATAATATTTTAGAGAGCTAATATATAAATTCAATAATTTTTAATTTATAAAATTCTCTTTTCCTTGGCTTTAACTCAAAAATAGAGAAAAAAAATTAAGTGTTTAGATTTGATTGGTTGATATTTTCTTTAAAGATTGATTCGTTCATTTACTTTTCTATACCTCATTTTCTTTTATTAATTTTTCTCCGCTTCACAAACAAAGGCTAAGGAAAAAATAATAATAATAACCAAAACAAATCTTATGTATGTAAGTCTAATGATAGGCAAATTTACTTAATATTTTTTTACATGTAGTTTACTTAATTTTTTATATTGTGATTTCTAGAAAACTATTATATTTTCTAGAAAACTACAATATTTTATCGATACATTTTCAAGATATATTAAAGATATCATTTTTAATATATCCATTCATTTTAAGATATAATTTTTTACATATATTTTACTTAATTTTTTATATTGTGATTTCTCAAAAACTATTATATTTTTTAAAGATATATTAAAGAAGATAATCTTTTAATTAATTAATACTTTTCCCATATTTTCTTAGAAAATGATATCTGTAATCACTATATTTACATAGAGAAATAAATATACATTATTAATATTGAAATAACCAAAACCTTTTAAGATATCAAAAGTTTTTTTTAAAATCTTTTTTATGCAACTATGACCAAGTGATTGGCCTAATTGGTTAAGGTTCTTTTTTTTTTTAATTTTATATAAAAATTGAGTTTTATGGTAATTATACACATAAATATGAGCATATCCCAATTAGTAGTGTTCATTTTTCATAAGTCTGAAGTTGAAATTCGCCTACCTCAAATGGGGAAAAAAAATTATGAAAAGTATTGAAGAATAATACGGTAGGAATCCATTGGGTTGTCATTTGCTTGACGGTTAATCTTATTGTATTTTGGCAGATTTTGCTGCTTATGATTAGTAATAGACATTGTGCAAGATTATGTTTTCTATAGGACCTCCTCTGCATTATACAACTTCAATTTTATTAATGTGAAAATGATCTACGTAGACATATTTTTGCTTTAATATATTGCATGTGATACTTTCTAGTGATATCTGAGCCGAACTGAACCCACTAGAGAAGTTGAACCGGTCCGGGCAGTGATTAACTCTCCCTCTTCATCTTTCTGCAGGTCTTTATCTTGCTTTTTACCTTCAAAACTCCATTGTTTCTTCAAATTTTCCCACTATAAAGGCATAATTTTTAATTTAGGGGCAACCAATAGGACCTTATATTTTTCAAATACTCGAATTCAAAGACTTTCAAATGTGTAAAGCCAATCAAGGAAGTCATCTATTGTTTATTTCCTTCATATTCTGGACATCTAGCATAAAATACTGGCAACAAGCCTGTTATTGTGATCAAGATTCAGTCATTGCAAGAATCCTGCCTTTCATCTCTACAGAAAGGGTTGTGATCCCTACCTTTATCAGTGGATGAATCGCTACAAGTATTTCTAGAATCCTGGCAACTTTCATAGCATTCAAGACGGAGTTCTTGAATAGTTCTTATATCCTGCATTTTGAAATCACAACTGCGTATTTCTTCAACTGGAATAATTCTACCACAGTTAGCCACGATAAAAGATGCCAAGTACAAAGAATTTGATGTATGCAAACAACAGATTGCAAAAGCTTTTAAGCTCTGATACCAAGTTAATACCGAGTCAGGGGTGGTAAGAAGTCAATTGAAGTTGAATGAGCAGAACATCCCAACTCAACTCAAGTTGAAGCAGGTTCTCAGTAATCATTGGTGAGAACCAGTTGAGCAATCAGTTCACTTTGGGTGCTCCACATCATGCTTCAGCTCCATCAGAAAAGGAGTAATGAAAAAAATCAGAATTATCTTAACCTTTAAGCAAAGGCCCCCCTTTATAACATTGGAGGTTGGCAATTAAATGATAGAAAGGAAGTCTCAAAGCACATTGACAGTATGCAACATTGTTTCCCTGGGATCCTCTGAGCCTCTTTAATACTTTTTAATCTAAACGACAAATCTCTGCAGGCTCATCAGTATGTTGATACAAGAAAGGACTGCCACAGCATATGTATCTTTGAAAAATGTCAATCCACTATATGGCATTTATGCACAATTACATTTGAAACATAAATATATTGTTCATCTGCTTTTCAGAGACTTCCATGCCATTTTCTTTTTCTTCCATCTTAAACTTGTCATTTTCTTATGTTTCCATTTTCTGTATCTCTGTCTATCCCTCAACCAGCCATGATAATCCTTTCCTTGCTTGCACACAATGAAGTCAGCTAAATCATCAAAATCAGATTCTGAGTTCTTACTTAGCATGCAATTCAGGTATACCGCACCATTACAGGTTTGTTCAGCATTGTCCACTACAGCAGAATCCTGGTCATTCTGAAGAGAGGAATATGCAGTTTCTGCTTGCATGTTTTGCTTTCTTTTGTGAGAAGATGTGATCAAACATGTTCTAAAGATTGAACAATGAGAGAAAAACAGGTTAAAGTAAGGTTTCAAAACCTGTCCAAACAGAATAGATCAGGACTTTACAAATGCAACAGGATGAATAACACCACAATAAAAGTGAATGAACTGTATTCCAACAGTAGTGAACCAAAAACACTTCAAAGAGTAGGAATATGCAGAATTCAGTAGTATCATTACTGTTAAAAAAGGTCCAAGATCTAAGCATTTATTCAATGTTTTCTAGGGATGTTTAAGAAAAAATTTCACTAAGGTAGCAACACCAATGTTTTCAGCAGAGAGATATGGATGTAAATAAAGCAAAACAGCTCCAAAGCTACTTTATATCAGCTTGAAAAGTGCTTGAAATTGACTTTTTACTAATTGAATTGAACTCGAGCTACTCGAGTAGTTTATTAAGTCAAATTCAAGTATTAAAATAATTGACTCGAGAGACTCACAAGCTTAGTCGAGTTTCAATGTTTTTGCTTTTTTTATCCTTTATATTTTAGTACATTTACATAAATAACTGAGTTAAGTCGATCTAATCTAACTTTCAAGCTCAACCAAGCTTATTCGTGTTCAAATTTGATATTTCAAAAAAAAAATTTAATGTCTAGTCAAACCAAGTCGACTTGAGCTAAATTAACTGCAATATATTCACCATTAAAAGAAATACTCAGTCTGCAAGACATTCACCATCAACAGAAATAAAACTAAATTAACCGCAAAAAAAATGGTCCTTAAAAACTATAGTTTAGGGAATGAAACTATATTGCAATTAATTCTACAGAAACTGTACGCTTGTTGCCCAGACAACCAAATTTTCTCAAGTCTTGAAGGTTTCAATAAGGGCAACTCACTCATTGTCCAGTGCTGAGATTGCATTTAGAATAAAAGGATGAAAAAACCAAGCAAAACAAGAGATCATCATTACCTTATGTGCATATCATGAATCTTTTGAATTTTTGATGAAATTACTTGGCTGGACTTTCTCACCACCAGGTCCTAAAACATTATTCAAGAAATATAATAAATTGGAAGCAAGCAACAACAAAATTAAGAAAGCCAGAAAGGTAAAGAAACAAAAGTTACCCTTTCAAAATTGTCAGATCTAAAAAAGAATTTTGATGCACGACCAAATAATGCCCCTAGTGCACTGAGATCCCCCTCTTCAATAACAAACAAATTCAACAGTGTCATAATCATAAATAAACAGCCTTTCACTAAGAAATCAATCCTGCTAATGTAACTGAATGAAAGCAATCCTGAAAGATGAAAAAGCATCCACTTGGACTCCTTATGCCTTACAGGGTAAGATTGCATTGTTTCACTTAAGAAGTTTTGAATAGGCAGATGGATATTAAACTGCCTAAAACAACCAAGAATATGCACCATGCGATCAACTTCCTTGCATGAAGAAGCATCTCCAAGGGAATTAAGACAATCTGAAAACTTTGCATGTGTTGCATATCTTAAAGTTTGTAACATTGAACTGCTCATTAACTTCAGTATAGAAGCAAGAAGATATATATCATGGGGGCTTGGTTCCCCTTCTGTGTGAAATAAACTGCTACTTAGATCATCGGATGAACATCCCAGTATCATGCCACCTAAGATTGATAACATCTCATCTTTACAGGATGCATCAAAAACACATAGGGTTTCCTTCACATATGCAATAGAGGCAGCCACCAGGTCAGAATTTGTTCCGAAGGACATACTACTTAAATATGAATTCCACAAATTTTCTGACTTGGCAATTAGATGATGTAGTTTGTCCACTGTGGATTGCAGAAGCAAAGATTCAAAAGTCAGCTGGGTACCCTCAAACAAACATGATTTGACAAAAGACCCATTTCCAGACAAACAAAGGTTTTCAATATGCAAACTAGACACGTGCCTCGTGTACAAGATGATAGAGCTTTCAAATGCTTTTGAGTGCCAATCCATTAATTGAAGATCCAACATCATACTATCAGAGATACTGACTGCTTCAGAAACCAATAAAACCAAATGTGCCTGAAACATTTTAGGAGCCGAAAGCACAACAGGATCAAGAAGCAAAGGCAAAGCTGCTGGCAAGCTTATTTCAGGAATTCTGATGTCCTCCTTATGGCACCAAAATAATCTGCTGTCAAAATGTATAAAAGCTCGCTCATCAAGAAGTGATAGAACAAAATGAGCACAAATCACCTCCAGCACACTTCCAAAATTACCATGATCAAAATGGACATTTAATAGCATTCCACTTTTGGAAGATGCAGAATCAATCAACATAAAATACTCTCGCAAGGATTCATGCACCAAAAGCTCATCTGCAAACACCTAGAGATGATACTTAAACATCAAGTTGGGTTTTGCTGCAAGATAATTCTCATAAAAGAGGGCATCAAATGAAACATGAAAGCCAAAAGCCTTCAAAGAATTAACACAATCTAAAAAAAAACTATGAGCCACTGGCACTAGCACTGTGAGAAACTTAGAATTCACAATCAGGCAGAATATTAGGAGGAACACCACATTAACTGATAAAAAGAAGACATTGGAAATGACAAAGCTCAAAGCATGAGTTTTGCAATGAAATCACCCAGTACTTGATAAAAACTCATGACCAGAACACTATAATTTAGAAATCCAGAAAAGCTAATATCACAGGCATATTCTTTGAACGGTTAAAATATAAGTTGTGGTCTCATAAAGCTTGAAAGTTGTTAGCAAAACACAGAAGATCAAAACCTGAAAAATCAAGAAATAGCAATACCTTATATCTGAGGAATAACTTCCAGAAAAATCTGTAAAATAAAAATATCTACCTAAATGAGACATAAACTAAGCACAGTATTATATAGTTGTAAAAAGTTAAATCATGATCTTAACTTGACCAAAGAAAGTTACTAATTTTTGTAATGATCAAAACAAGACTATGACACTAGAAAAGACAAGAATGCAATCAAAGGTTTCAAGATACAGAATTATAAGTAAAAACAATTGATAATGTAAGTTGGTCCAATTCATAAATGATAAGTGATGAACACAAAAATGAACAGCAAAAAATATTATTACTTAAATCACTTTAATTTGTATAAGCTGCAGGCACTTTTAGTATAAAACACAGTATAATTGCGCACATACAACGGTATACCTAGTGAATCTTTTTCTTCTGAAGTTACAAAGTAGCTTACTAATTGTGTTCCTATATAATCATAATTGTATGTTGTCTTTCATTTGTATGCTATATTATGCAAATAAATGTCAGCAAGCTATAAAACAAATCCTGGGCTCTAGTAAGAGTTGACAATACCTTAAGTCATGACAAATATTAGGATTGCATTATTAAATTTAAATAAAAAGGAATTTTCACTATGCATTGAGGCGATGTAGATATCAAAAGATTTTAAAACCACCCTTTAAGCATAAATGAAAAGAGGACATCCAGTGTCAAACTTCCAAACCATATTTATATGTAAGACTTCCAGAACACTATTTACTTTCATCCAAAAGCTACCCCAGCAACTTCAAACCAAGAGTTGCATAAAGTTGAAATTAACCTCAAGCACTCCACAGAGAAGTGTATAGCACGAATTGGAACGTTCCAAGGAAGATATTGAAGCAGCAAACTCCTCAGTAACAGAGGCAGTACAGTCACCATCAACATATGCACATTCAAGAGAAATTAAGCTCTTAAAAATGATGGAACATTCTTCATTTTCAACACCACTAAGCTCAATAGAAATCAATCTGCTAAGTATTGACAGAAGAATATTTTTCTTTTCAGATAGAAGCTTTTGGCTGAATTCGGTCAAAATTAATAGAACAAGGCAACATCTGAGAAGCAGCATTAATTCTTGTCTGTTTGCACAAATATCCATAAGCAAGGCGGCCCGACCACTGCCCCGCGTAGCAGAAACATTATGTAAAGCACAGAAAAACTCCTCAAATCTGCTGTCAAGTTCTTGAAACAAAAAATCAGATAAAGCATGAATCTTTTCGAATTTCAATTTCCCCAGCTTCCAATCTCCGTGACTTAAAGCAGATTCACAATTAGACCAGGCCTTGTTCAAAGACAAACGGACCAGCAAGGCATATAATAATTTCATGTTTCTTTGGTTTAGACCCTGAAACCAAATAAGAACAAGGAGAATGCAAAAGAAAACCCAGAATCAAAATTGATAGCAAACCCATTTACCGAAATAACTTCCATCTTGAAGACCCATAAATAAAGCACAACCATTTTACCTGTGGAGAGAGAACTGCAGAGATGATTGTGTGAAGTGTAAGAGGTGGAGGAGGACGAGATAGAGGTTGGGTCTCTTTGACGGGCCCTTGGCTTTTCTTCTTGTGGTTTCTGGCACCCATTTCCATTACGCAATTACACATTCATGATCATAAACGGATAAATCTTGAAAAACAAAGATGAACAAATCAAAATTCAACGAAATCCAAGTGAAGCAACACTTCCGGATTTTACTTTTTGGCAGGGTGACACAGGAATCTAGAGTTCAAATTTTTTTTTACACAGGCACACGACATGAATGGTTTAGTGCCTCAAAATTCCTTTCATTTTGTCAGTTCACAGAAAATATTTTTCTTTCTTTTTTTTGTTCTTATCCTACTGCGTTAGAAAAGTGGCTCGCTGGATTATAATTTAATATCATTTTGTGTTCCAAATTAAATATTATTTTTTTAAAAAAAATTATTTTATAGTAATCGATGTTTTATAACCATTAATCAATATTAATTAATTTTTTAAAATTTATTTTTTTATAATAATTATTTTTTAAAAAATGTATAATAATTAATAAAAATAATTAATTAAGTAATATAGTCTAGTGCATAATAATTTACAAAAATAATTAATTAAGAGTAATATAGTTTTTTTATATGTAATAATATCTATTAAATGTAATCTTTAATATATGTGTAAAAATTTTAAATGATATTTATATTATTTAAAATATATTTAAAAATATTAATAATTTAAAATATTTAAAATTTTAAATGACATTTATATTATTTAAAATATATTTATAAATATTAATAATTTAAAATATTTATTAAATAAATAAAATAATATATTTTAATTATATAATATTTATTATATTTCAATTTTATTTTTATAATTATTTATTTATAATTTATAATTTCTAATTAAATAATTTTATATATTAAATTATTAAAAATTGAAAGTATTTATTCATTAATTTGATAAATGATAAATTATTATTTTAAAATAATAAATTACTATCTCAAATAAATTCTAAATTTTATATATAATAAGTTGTTCTCTTAAACATATTGTGAAATTTATAATAAGTAAAATAAATATTTTAATGTATTTTATTTATTTATTTATTTCTATTTTGTTATTTTGGAAAATGTATAATCAAATAATGCTTGACATACATTTCAATTTTAAAAATTAGTCACAGATGTGTTGGATATTATTTTTCATTTTTAAAAATAAAAAAATAAAACTTAAAATTTATATTTTTTACTTTATATTTTTATTTTTAAACTATTTTTTAATAAATATAAAATAATGAAAAATATATTTTTCAAAAATATTTTTAATATTTATTTTATAATTGAAAAAATTTTCAAAAAACATAAAACTGCAACATTAAATAGTTAAATTTAAATATATATATTTTTTAGTAATATGCATAAATACAAACACATGTGTTTTTTAAGTGTTGAGAAGATTATGGTCCATGTTGTCATCAATTTAAAGTTAGATATAAACTTTCAATGTCATAAAAGTGCATTAAATAGTTTTTTTAATAGATATCATTTCTAATATAATTTTAAATTTCACTAATATTAATTTAATCTATTCATCAATCTCACAATATATATATCTCAATAAATAAATATAATTTTATAATTATTCTTTTATTGAAATATATTTATTGTGTTTCAATTTAAACCAAATAGCATTTACCTTTAAATATATGTTATAAATGTTTGAAAATGTATATTTAATGAAGTTAAAATACACATATAGAAGGATCATTTCTAATAGATAATCAAGCATTAACATTTAAGGCTCGAAGTTATTCTATCAAATCATGATAAATAGAGGTAGGTTATAGGAGGGCATGTGGGTCATAGCCCCCAAAGTTAAAAATTGATATGTTGGGACTTATGAACAAGTTCTTGAAACATTTGATTGATAATTACATTTGATTATCATATGAGATTGCTTGTATTATGACACTAGCAATTTAAGTTTTAGGAACTTGTTCATAAGTTTCAAAATATCATTTTAATATGGGTTTACCACAATCAATTATCATTTCAATCTCATGTGATTATCATTTCAAGAATTTGTTTGTAAGTTCCAAAATATCATTTTAATATGAGTTTACCACAATTAACTATCATTTCAATCTCACATGATAATCAAATGTAAATGGCTATCTCGAAAAAAGGTGTAGATTTTATATAACAACGTTAGTATATAATAAGAATTTAGTATTTTCACTTTATGATACATATTATATTAATTTCATTAATTCTTTTTCATGTTCTAATGAGAGTGTTTCATTTGATTTTTTTTAGTTGAAAATTGTTATTACAACATTAAGTTTGACCTCGTAAAAATTGAAGTGAAACTTTGCCACTGTTGATAAAGTTGTCACACTATTACAAAGTAGTGGTTAAACTTTGAGTATGTGATGCATGATATCACTAGTAAGTTTACTAATACAAAGTGTGGATAACACTAAAATTTCTACATTATTTATTTTGTAGAACACAATTAAAATATAAAACACAACTCAATTAATTAAAATATAAAACACTACTTAATTTACTCTAATAGTCTATGTATCTTCAAAATATAAATATCTCGACCTCAACATAAAATTTTATTCTTTTTTATCCAAAAAGCTAGCTCAGCTTAAAAAGAAAAAGCTTCCACATAAATATTCTAAATATTTTTTTGGGTTTCAAATCCTAAGAATAAGTCTTCTAACCTAAGAATTTGAATTGCATTTCTAGGATTTATTGTTCAAATGTTAAAGGAAATAATTTTACCCATCATCCTCCAACCTATAAGATTGTAACAATAAGATCCATAAATGAGAATTGTAATAGAAAAATCATTAATTATATAATAATATATTATGGAAGTTATTTCAACAACTTCAATGAACATACCTGTCCACTGTATCGATAATTTTTTAAATTGATAAAGCCATCTCACTTCACTCTTTCTTCGATCATGTCCCATAGTTGCCATATACATTCATGAATTATCTCCTACAGAGCTCCCACAATCCCTTTGACTTTGTAGCTTGAACCTTACCCGTACTCCCTCTTCTTTCCACCTTTACCAGTCTTTCTCATTTCAAACATCATTTAGCAGAAAATGAAGTCAATGGAAAAAATTAGAGATAGAGATTAATGGTGGGGCTTCCATAGATTTTGAAGGTTCTGTGGTCCTAAAAGTAGCGTTAGAGTGAGAAGTAAAACATGCAAAAAGGAAAATGGTCTCCTAGTGTAATGGCCACAGAACCATTTTAGTTTTTTTTTTTTTTTTAACCATCCAAAATGCAACTTGTTTTTATTGTTTGCTTACTTGACCTTAGAAGGCTTTTCAAATATAATGACAATACATTATTTTATTACAATTGCATGGTGAACAGTAAAAAATGGAAATTGCATGTTGTATAAAGAAATTATTGGGAAAAAGACAATTTTTTGAATTATGATTTAGAGAAAAATTTGATGATTGTTATACTGCATGACTTATATTTGTATTTTTATTTGTTGCTTATACATAAATAACAAAGGTTTTTTTTTTTTTTTACTTTGTGTGCATTATGATGATTTTATAGAAAAATGGAGTTATTCGATAGGAAAGAATATTTTTGGTATAAATATCATGCAGACCATGTTCAATGATAAGATTGGGCAAAATATTGTAAGAGGAGTTGGGTTTAGAAGGATGTGTGTCTAGTGTTATTGGAGGATTCATTATTTAGAATATATAAATGGACTTAGGCCACTTGAACATAATAGCCATGTATATGATATATATTTATATAAAGGTGATGCAAGAGAGATAGATGAAATACCTAATTGAGAAAAAGGTGACTCCTAAAAAACTTAAATTAGTCATAGAAGAAATAGCTAAAGAGGCAGAACCTAATTTGCACAGTCCTAAAGTAAGGAGAAAATTTGATGCTAAGAAGAGTAATAATGGTGGGAATACTGTTAAGGAGATATACATGGAATCTTAATTATCTAGTTTGGAAAGTAATGCTGGTATGAGAGAGTTTGATATCCAGTTTACACATGGTTTACAAAGTAACGCTTTTACTAATGATGTAGGGGGTGAGGGACTGAATGAGGTAAATGTTGAAATGAATATTGATGGTGATGTAACAATTGAAAGAGATGGAGATAAGGGAGCTAAAGATGAAAGAGATGAATATGAGGCAAACAAAGATGAAGATGGAAATGAGCAAATGAAGAGGAAGAATTAAAGAAAAATGAGGATATTGGTAATAATAGGAGAATTGGTAACAATGAGGATAACAGTAATAATGCAGACATCGCAGAATTTAAAGATAACTATGACCCTTTAGATAGTGATGATGACTTAGTGGCAATGATTAATGAGACTGAGAAAGCAAAGAAAATAGGTGGGCCAAAGGGAAGTGGGGAGAGGCTTATTGTTAGTGGTTTGGGTGCAATTTTGAATGTTAATATCACTCAGTTAGATGATGATGAGGATTATTATCCATCAAATAAATTATTAAGTGTTTTGATGATGATGATGAAGGCAAAGTTAGATTTTCTGAGTTTCATATTAACATAGAGGTCGATGATCCATAAATGAAAATTGGCATGATGTTTAGTTCGAGAGAACAATTTAAGGAAGCCTGTAAGCAATTAGCAATTAAAAGTAGGTTTCAAGTATATTTTCCTAAAAATGACTTGTTGAGGGTACTTGTTTATGTTTCAAGCATTATGGATAAGTAAGCTCAATAGGAAAGACCCACTCATCCTCCATTCTATATTAAGTCTGTTAATGGTGAGCATTTGGTTAAAATCAAATCGAACTAAAAAAATTAAAAATCAAATTTAAAAAATAAATTGAACCAAATTGAAATATATTAAATATCAAATCAAATCAAATTAAATTGGTTTGATTCGGTTTGATTAATCGACATAGGCCTCTTTAAAACCCATTTTTATGGGCTTTGATTTTTTATTCTAAATTCAACCTATAATCAACTCATTTTTATGGGTTTTGTCTTTTTTATTCTGAATTTATTTTATGACCTTATTAAAATCATAATTATGTATAAATTTCACTAAAAAACTAAATATTATAAATCTAATACAAATTCTAAAAAATTAAATATAACAATCCTTATAAATTCTAAATATTTCAATTACCATATAAATTCAAATTAAACTAAATGTTACAAAGAGGAGGCAAAACTCGTTGCTAGTTGAGACCCATGTTCAACTCCAATCAAATCCTAAAGGTGAGGCAAAAACCCCGAGTTAAAAACAATATAACTATGTTGCCAGAATAACTTCGACTATAGTAAAACGCAAACATGTAGACTTTGTTTGGCATTACAAAAATAGATTATAATTTAATTAAATCATTAATATAAACTAGTTTGACTAATAAGTTTTATTTGGTAAACTAGATTATTTGAGAAAAAATCTAGATTATAATCTCTTTAAAAAAAAAAAGCTAGTAAAACCATCGTTTGACTAAAAAACTACTAGATTATGATTTTTTCCCATTTTGTCCTTGATTTTTTTACCTAATGACTACCTAAATCCTTTATCATATTTTGTTTAACCTTTGTTTCTTCAACATGAGTGCAACCATTCACATTTGGTTCATCAATAAGAACCATTCAACGTGAATAAGAGGTGGACAAAGATCATCGGGCCTTAGTACGCTTAAGAACCATTTAATCCTTTCCTCCTCAACTATTATCACAAGCAATGAAAGTTCAAGAGAGACATCTATGGAGATGAAAGTGATCCGCGATAATGTTGGATCTTTATTATGGAATATTAAACGATAAAGATGGACATGTTTATTATTTTAGGTTGAGATATTTAAAATGGTCATTATCTTATTTCATATGCACATATGTTGAATAATTCGTTTGTATAATGTATTTAATAAGATTTTATATAATGGTTTTCGTTCTTTAAAAAATATAATGGTTTTGGTTAATATAAATATGTTTTTTGATATCATTTTATATTTTTTAGCTATTTTTACCAAACATTTTTACATTAATTGGCTAAATTTTCAGCTATTAGATTTTTAGCCACTAGATTATCAGATATAACAAAATTATCTGCTAATAGCTAGATTACCAGTTAGTAACTAGATTATTAGCTACTTTTCTCAAATAGAGCCATAGTATTTATGAATTAACATCTAATAGAGCGAATTGATCGTATATGAATAGAATCACAAGAGTAAAGATACACATACACGAGGATTGTATATATTAAATTATAATTAAAAAACAAGAATTGATTCTTGCACTAGTGGACAGTGTAGAACTCAACACTTTTTTGTTAAAAAAACACACTTTTCATATTATAATTCAAAAACGCACTTATTCATAAAGTTTAACATGTCTCATTTGAATTAGGAAAAAGTAAAAAATTGAAATTAAGAAAAAACAATCCTATAAATAAATAAGCAAATTGAAAAAAAAAAAAACCTAAAGGAGGAATTTATAAGAAGCATGCAACAATCAAATTGAGTTAATCACTAACGCGAAAGGAAAAAGGTTTTGTCACCTATCTCGATTAGTACATTCATAGCTAGAGACTCGGTGAACACCCCTTCAAACCTATCAATGGATAAAATAAGAAGCTTAAGACTATGTATACAGTGGACCAAGTCTCTAAAAAAAGAAAATTAAAACTATTAGAGTAGTTAATAAAACAAATATGGAACGAGATAGAAGAAGGAAAGGATGATGAAGAGGGTGGTAGAGGAGATGGCTAGTTGGAATGGAGATGACGAGGAAGGTGGTGGAGGAGATGGCTGAAATGGAAGAGCTAGGTCATAGGTAGCGAGCTTTGGATGTAAGAAAATGGTTTGACATAATAAATTTAAGATTAGGATTAGTATATACACACCTTAGGCAAAACAAATAGTGTAAGGAATTCAATTAGTTTGATTTTTTGAATTTGTTGAAATTTAAAATCAAAGTAAACTAATAAAATTGAAAATTTTTAATACATATAACCAAATCGAATTTTCAAATAAACTGGATGAATTTCAAAATTAACTGGTTCAATCAGTTATTTATATTTTAACTAAGAATTGCCCACCTCTAAAGTTTGTAACTCAAACATAGGTGTGGAAGTATGTTCTCAAACTTTCATGTGACATCAAAATTGCTTGCCAATAAATATCTAAAAGAGTTTAGGGTAGTTTTTAATGGGAGTATAAATGGATTGATTAACAGGGTAGGTAAAGAACATCGCCTTAACATAAGAAGGATGAAAGTATATAGGGTAAAAGACCAAGCTTTGAGGAAGATTAATAGTAATGAGGTAGTTCAATTTAATAAACTTGATGATTACAAGTTGGAATTGTTAAAAACAAAAACTACTGTGGAGTTCTATGATTATGAGGGTTTAAATTTTTACATTTGTGTTGGTGCACTTAAAGAAGTTTTCAAAATAGGTTGCAAGCCTATTATATGCTTAGATAAATGCTAGCTTAAGGGCACCTATAGAGGGAAGTTGTTATGTGCCATTGGGATTAATCCTAATGATTATATATTTCCAACTGCATTGCCATAGTAAAGACGAAGAACAAAGATTGTTGGATGTGGTTTCTAAGCTGCCTCAAAGATGATCTTGAAATGTATAATAGTTATAGCTAGACATTAATGAGTGATAGGCAAAAGGTAAATTACACATTCATTAAATTTTAATTTTGAACATGTCATGACACATGTGCTAATGTGTTATGATTTACATTATAGGGACTAATTGACAACATTGAAAAGCTATTTCTCTATGTAAAACATAAAACTTATGTTAGAAATCTCTACACCAATTTCAGGACTAAATTTAACAGGAAGGAGTTTGAAGACATAATGTGAGATATTGTAAAGAGTTCATATCAAGCCAAGCTAGATGAAACCATTAAAATATTTGAACATAAATTTGTCGAGGCTAAGAATTAAATTAAAGAAAGGTCCCCCAAGACCTAAACTAGGGCATGCTTTGGTACTACAATAATTGTTATATTGTGCTTAATAATATGGCTAAATGCTTCAACAAATATATTTTGGATGCCAAGGATAAGACAATTATACCTATGTTTGAGATACTAAGATCCAAACTTGCTAGAACATTATTTAAGAAGAGAGAAGATAAGCTAAAGGGCTAATTAAGTCCCTCAACTTGTAATGAAGTGACAAATGAGGAAGAAATAAACTTTTTTTATCAAAATTATTCTCAATCCTGTATTATTTCGTCATAAAAGTCTAAAATACTGGCCAAAGAGAGCATGTATATTATAAACACAATTTGATAATTATAAAATCAATTTTTAAGAGAGAAAATGAAAAAATTAAAAATAATATTAAAAAATGCTTAACAGTCAGAAAAAATGCCTTTAAGAAAACCAAACTTAGTTTTATTTCAATAAAAACATAATTTCTTTCAAATATCTAAATCTTTAAATCCTCTTAAAGAATCATAAACCCCTAAAATAAAGCTTCACTTTGGCAATAAAATTTTTCCTAAATCAAAGTTGATTAGTTGAAGAACGTGAAGGAGCGATGTATTTGTGAAGTAATAATCCTGTTTGTTCATCCAATTGCGACCAATATAGGGAGAAATGAGTTACAAAAGTATAATGGTATGCAAAAATATTGTTACTAAGGAAAAAGAGTACCACTATTAGTGGCTCAACATGAAGCGAATCTAGGTCGAAGATTTTACTTTTACTTTAATTACAAGGTAAAAATGGGAGAAATTGAAACAATTTTATCAATTCTTCTAGATTAATATTATTGAAAGTATTTATGATAACTCGTTTTTACAATTGCATGAATTTATAATAGCAGAGAAGAGAATAAATGTATTTTGAATGGTACAACAATCATTTCTCGGAAAGGCTATTTTTTCTTAATTTATTTTTTAGTGATTTTTAAGCCCTTTCTAAGACAAGATGGGGAATCTTCGTTCTTTCTCGTCCATGGGACTAGGATGAGATTACACCTTTGTCTTACGAGTCACCACGAGGACCCCTAAGTGGATATTCGTAGGATTTGAAAAAATTAAATATAGTTTTATAAGTTTTTATATTTATAATATTATATATATATATATATATATATATATATATATATA